>OZ020288.1:9217071-9363693 GCA_963971205.1 Aethes cnicana
CGGGACCAAGGTGAGCCCCGCGAGGGGGCGTGCACGTGGCCGCGAGGGCCGGCCTGGTAAAGATCGCGGTAGATACGAGTGGCACAAGGCCACCGGACAGACGCAGTCGAGCCCTCGCGAGAGAGCTCCTCGACATCCCAGAGCCCATGTGACACTCCAGGACTCCACAAAGCCATGAAAGGCCAACAAAGGCTCCACAAAGCCGCAGCAAGGCCAACCAACTAGGGATGCCTAGAAGGCCCACCACAACGCCCGGGCCGTAGTTACGACCCGCGACAGAAACTGCTGCACAGTGTCCTACCCGGAACAGCATACCCCAAACACCCATAGAGCGTTTATGTGAAGACTCGAGATGGATGGCACAAGAGTGTCGAGCCTTGGGGGTGGCTTCTGTCCAGTAGTGGAAGTCTTGCGGCTTACGTGTTGATGATGATGATGATGATGGTAACATCACAAGTAACACACCTTTTTTCATAAGAACGCTAGACCACACTGAAATGTTTTTTATAATTTCGTTTTTGTTTCAGATTATCGCAGGCTACAAGGACCGGAGTTTGTACATATGGAAGATACCACTTTCCATACTTAAGGAAATGATTTTATAAATCGTCAACTTCAGTGTTGTAGAAGCTAGCACGCCTTGAAATAAGTATTTTAGTACGGGAAAATGTATGTTACTTTTCTAGTGTAATGTGTAATTTAAAGTTTAATTAAAGTGTTAATTGGTTTTAATATATAAATGGTTGCTTTATTTCATTGAAACCCTATATATCCTTCTTGAGCGGACGCTTCAAATAATGCATATTGGCCGTTAGCTTAGTAACCTTGGATTTACTCCTAATGATATTACTTACATTACAAATATTAAATTGAAATGGTGTCTGAGTGTGACCTGCAGAAGACTAACTTGGGGTGCGTTCCGTTTTGCGCTCAAAGCGCTCACAGCGTTCACAACGCTCATAAGTGTCCCGAATTGATTGTCACACTCACGACAGTGTGAGCGCGTTTTTGATTCGGAATGATCATAAGCACGCTCACGGCACCAACACTAGTAACTGACTAACTGACAATCTTTTTTTTTTAATAGGGAATCATGTCCTGTCAAATGTATAGTCAAATGTCACTTTGACGTTTGCGCTCACAGCGCCCATGCTCCGCAGCGTGAGCACCGTGAGCGTCGATCGATGACGTCATCAATTTCCTGCGCGTTGTGAGAACGCTCACAAAGTGTCCCGAAATACGCTCAAAGCGCTGTGAGCGCAATTCGGAACGTACCCTTGATTTTTGTTTTTAATTTTCATTGAATTTATCACAATACTGTTTACATTAATACCACGGGCGGATCCAGCTTTTGACTTCTACTCCCCCTCCTCTTTTTCAGGCAGGGGTTATAACAGCGAGACCTAAAGTCATGCGCCCTAGATTATTACTAATGTAAACGCGCCCGTGAATGTCGTTTTGAACGCCGTTTATGTAAACGCACCATTATAAAATTAAAAACAAAAGTCATGTTATGAAAGAGGTAGAAATATAGCGCTATCTCTTTTTATCATGGTGGTGACCCAATCGGTAATAACCGGAAAGAAGAATAATACAGATTAGAAATGTTCACTTCGAATCGTATTTCGTTATTTATGAACGCATTTTAATTTCTGCCAAGTGGCACTCCTGTGAATACGTTCTGACTTACGTCAGTGTGGGTGTTTCGGTTTCAGTGTGGCGGCCATTATTCTACGTTTAATTATTTAGTTTTTTTGCTGTTTAGTGCTTAACCAAACAAAGAACTTGAATATTTTAGATATATTATCTGAAACTATACTTTCGGACAAAATACGTTTAAAGTACAAATATGAATCCAGAATAGTAAGTACAACTTCCATACCGTGGCCACCGAAAACAAGGATGGGCAGAAATCCGTTCTATTTCGCACATTCATTGTCTTTAGACATTATTTTACTTTTGCATCAGCCACTTACTGGGCGTTCAGTTCCTTCTAAGAATGCTTTGAGTTGTTTATTGAAAGATGAACTGGTGACTCATTGTGTTCGTGTTAAGTACTTTCGAGGAATTTTATATTGAAAAAATCGTAATCGTATGTTATATGAATGGCGCACTTGCGATCTGGTGTCGTGCACCAGCCACGATCGAACTCCACGTAACGACGGGAGCTTATGAAAAATTCTCTCTTTGTCCTGGTTTACGCCTCCTTTACGGTCATAATTTGTAATCTTAATCACTTGGTAGTTTGCTCACGTTTGTCATTCATTCTGTGAGTGTCACTCGTAGATTACTAGTGCTGATTATCTTGCAACTAATATGGGTCTGTTTGTCTTTGTTTGCACTTACCTTTGACATGTTTTCGTTGTTAATCATGTTTGATTCATTGTGATATTTAAAATTTCCAGCGACTATCTCTTCAAGCTGCTCCTTATCGGAGACTCCGGAGTGGGCAAGTCATGTCTGCTGCTCCGATTCGCCGATGACACATACACAGAGAGTTATATCAGCACCATTGGTGTTGATTTCAAAATTAGGACTGTTGAATTAGATGGGAAGACGATAAAGTTACAAATATGGGACACTGCGGGCCAGGAGAGGTTTAGGACCATCACCTCGTCATACTACAGAGGAGCACATGGCATTATTATAGTGTATGACTGCACAGATCAGGTTAGTACACAATCACCAAGTTACCTTTGTCCTTCCAAGTGTGCTAGGATGGCACAAATAAGTTTCCAGCTTAAAATTAGAAATTACCATTTTTGTCGGATCATAGTTGAAATTAAAAGTATGTACAAAGATAAATACATGTAGACCCAAAGGTAGTGTTGCTAAGCAACGGACACTTATTTTCTCAATCAATATCCTTTCTTAGCCAATAGAAATTTTAAGTTGGAACAATGAATTAAGAATTTATGGTTTTAAACCCCTTTGAATGTTTCTAAATATCTTAAAATTACCACTTGTTGAACTGCTACTACAGTACTTATTAATTATACTTTACCCAGGTTTAATTAGTAAGTAACATCCATGTAAACATTAATTACAGCTCCAAGTTTTCAATTAAGTATTAGTTAAGTGCTATTTAACAACAAACATATTTTTATAATGATTGTGGTTGAGTGAGTGATAAGTGAAGCCGTGGTAGTCTAATGGTTTGATCTACTGCCTCTCATGCAGAGGGTCGGGGGTTCGATTCTGGCTTGCATCTCTAAGTTTACTTATGTGCGAAATTCAATTAGAATTTACCACAGCTTTTCGGTGAAGGGAAACATTGTGTGGAAACCTGCATGCACTGTGAAATAATTCAAAGATGTGTGTGAAGTCCCCAATCCACACTGGGCCCGTGTGGGGACTATAGCCCAAACCCTCATGTGATGAGAGGAGGCCTGTGCCCAGCAGTGGGACGCAAAATAGGCTGTAGTAGTAGTGATGCTTCTACTGATCTTTATATGTTCTTTCAATAGTTTAACTTTTGGTTCCATCAACTCTTCTTCTTCATAAAAAAAAACGGACCTAGTGCAATGGTGGTATAACGGCATAAGTGAAATAAGAGCAGTTTTTATAAGCAAAAAAGATCACAGGCACAATAGACTTGAATTGTTGAAATATAAGTTATCAGTGCTTGAAACAAAATGTGTGACACTTTTTTAATGAGGCAAGAACTGGGACAGTTACCTAGTTCTCTAGTGACCTACACCTAGGTCTTATCACCAGTTATCTGATTGTGCGAGATATAGTGAATGTATTATTGGAGCCATATGAGTTTAAAACTGATTTGTATGTTTTTTACAATGGTAACAATAAATAATAACAAAATACTTGGCATAGTATGCAGTATGCAACCTTTGGGAGACTTATAATATTTTATTTATGACTCATGTTGTGTTTGTGTTCTATATGATAAGCAGTTGTTTTATTAATTTAAACTTTATTGCACATAAAGAAAACTTAGTGTACAAAAGGCGGACTTAATGCCTTGAGGCATTCTCTACCAGTCAACCTTTATGCAAAGCAGAAAAAGGTTAGGGGCGGTGCCAAAAAAAAAGACCAACATTACTGAATATACTTAGACACTAGCTGAATATAGTTATCCATAGATAACTACTCAATACTTATAAAACACAAACATAGCAACATAAACACAGCAAATAACAGAACAGACAAAATAACCAAGAGCTTCCTGATTTTTTCAGCTTGCACTTGCAATGACCTAGAATCAACTGGATAACCTTTAGATGTCTGATTTAGGCCTTCACAAGTCTTTGTATGCATTTCAATTTGCAACCTAGATTATCTCTAGCTATGTTTGTTTTCATATTTGAAATTAAGTTTTAATCTAATTTATTTTGGATTGATTGTGGAATTCATCCAAGTCTTTAGAGTAGTTTTATATTATTTTTCATATCAGGAAAACTTATTTAATAATTATTATCCTTGCTTCTGTCACTGGATTATTTGGACGTAGATATGCACAAATATTCCAATCCACATGAAATTGTCATAAATGGGATTAGATTTTTCTGTTTAGTCTATCTTAAACTCTTGATTTTGTCATCGCCCTACAGTCAAATCTATTAAGGTTGTTCCTTACCCACACTGTTAAGTAATGGGAAGTACTAGAACACAACAATAACATCCTCCATACACAAACCTGACGCTTTAACTGTGCGTCCTCGATTCTTTCGTAAACAAAGAATCGAAACCATCTCATTAGTTCACAAGTGCATAAAGGGCGAGTTTGGCTACTAGCCAGATTCACCCAAGTAACTTCAGTACGTAAACATTGCGCTCTGGAGCTCAATTATGTACACAAAATGTAACATATGATATGACCATCGTATCCGCATATTCATTAAAGCGCTCATGTGTCGATAATTACCTCTCAGAAATCGTAACGTAGTATAGTAGAGTAGCTATACCAGTGTACAGTGACGTAAACACATTTGCCTTTAATTTTGACCCTCAACCATTTTAATACCAAATTTACTAAGGAAATTTCACGATCCTCACTGCTGGACTCCACTCCCTCTTGGCGCCACTCCGACTGGTCCTGTGCCTCTTGTATCCATGAACACGACATGACGAAAGTTTTTAAAACAGATGATTACTATATAGTTATTACTTTTATAAGTAGTATGGATTTACTAAAATTGACAGCAGTATAAATGTGATGCCGTTGACTCTATTCACGGATTATTAAATAAGTATGTGATACAACTTCACTTTGATTACTTTATTGACGTGTCCCTCTAATCTCGGTAATGACTAATCAAAATTAATGCAAGTAACTGACTACATAGCTCTATCAAAGAAATGTCCGTATATTAAAAATCTGTACATTTAAAAATATACAGATCAATACGTTTGGAGCGAGCGTTTTACGGACACATTGCGCACGACGGTCGCTAACCGATGCGCGGCGGGCGTCACGATCGCGCAATGTGTCCGAAAAACGCTCGCCGCTGCTGCCATCGCGCGAAGTCGTGGCCAAGCGGAGTTCGCTAATATACACACTTTTGCACATTACTTCGTTGTAATAAGGTCCAAATGTGTACACTTATTAATGAACTCTACTGCTCCTGTGAACCTTCAAGCCTCTATTTATACCTATACCAACAAGTACATACTTTTATCCTCATAATTGTCAATGTACATGTTTATTTAAAATATCTTTAATCTTGATACTTGTAGGATTCGTTTAGCAACGTGAAACAGTGGCTCGAGGAGATCGATCGCTACGCATGCGACAACGTCAACAAGCTGCTCGTCGGGAACAAGTGCGATCTCACCACCAAGAAAGTGGTCGACTACACCACGGCTAATGTAAGTGTTGAATGTATTATTAGTGTTGAATAGATAACTTCTTTCAGTGCCACCAACCCGCTAGGCTGACGCTTCGAGACTACTGAGATTACATACAAGCTAGGCTAGGGTTGTGAGCAAAGGATACGAACCTGTTTTTATAGGTTTGGTAGTGAAAGCGTTAAGATAGATAGTAGGTAAATGGCATTTGCTGATCTTAACTGACATGTAAGGCAGACCGCGAAGACGATGGCGAGATGAGTTGGACTCCTTTTTGACGAACTGGCTGCGAGCTGCTGAGAATCAGCTGAGGATCAGTGGAAGGGATGGGCGGAGGCCTTTGCTCAGCAGTGGGACAAAAGAGGCTCCTAATA
Organism: Aethes cnicana; assembly: GCA_963971205.1. NCBI lineage: Eukaryota > Metazoa > Arthropoda > Insecta > Lepidoptera > Tortricidae > Aethes > Aethes cnicana. The sequence goes on from OZ020288.1 coordinate 9,223,251, forward strand.
ATAAACTGACACTTACCACAAAAAGGAGGAGGTTCTCAAATTGTCTGTATGTTCCTTTTTTATATATGTGTTACGCCATCGCATCGCCTTCAGATTGGTCCTATTTTAATTTGGTTCAGTTGTGATTATGGGATCCATGAGAATATGAGGAAACTCCTCGAAATTTATAGCAGTAAATGGCCAGTAAATTAATAAAGTTGTACCACCGCAAAGCTGTAATCATAGTGAACTTGACATCGACTTCACAGGCTGTCGGAGCTTAAAGTAAAAAAATAAATAGTATCTGATTTGATGAAATCATCTGGCAGCCGGTGAAATTACTGGCTCAGAGGCATTCCATCTTAGGCCTCTGGGTGGGCAACGCATTTGAGATCTTGTGGTTTCTTAATACGAAATCATAAGATTTTGGTGTCCATGGGCCTCAGTGACCACTTACCATTGTGAGGCCTGTGTGCTTGTTTACAAAAAAATCTACTAAGATCTTGATAGAATCAGGTGTTACTTTGTGGAAATCCATAACGAGATGACAACAAATTACTTTGCTTTTCCACTACAAATTCGATATCAACTAGCCACACTAATGCTGTCAGTGTTTTACTGAATTTTCAAACAAAAAATCAATAAAATAGACAATACAATACAACAGACAACAAACGTGCAGCAAGCAAACCGAAAATCCTTACCACTCGACACGTGTTTCGCCTCTCTCCGAGGCATTGACGAGACCGACGTAAAAATCGGTTCGTCGGCTTGCGCCGAGCGGTCGTTGTCATCTACTAAGATCTAACGAAACTCTCGTGAATTCCAGCAATACGCCGAGCAACTAGGCATCCCGTTCCTCGAGACGTCCGCCAAGAACTCGACGAACGTGGAGCAGGCGTTCATGACGATGGCGGCCGAGATCAAGGCGCGCGTGGGCCCCCCGTCCGCCGGCTCCGCCCCGCCCGGCGCCGCGGTCAAGATCGAGCAGGGCCGCCCCATCGACACCGGCAAATCCTCCTGCTGCTGAACCACGTGAGTATGGAGCGTGGAATGTGTCTTGGTAAGGAGCGCAATCTTATATGGCGAAACAGTTGAAAACGTATCCAGCGGATTTGATAAGCGACAAAACACGCTCGCCTCACAACCGTTTTCGCTGCGTTTTCGCCTCAGCAGCGCCATCTGAAGGCGCTACTGCAGACTATCCGCCTAGGTGGCTTGACATTTCTGCCGACCGCAGCGCCCCCAACCTACCCCAATTGGTGTCCACTTTTGGAACTATAAAGATTGCGCTCGTTTACTTTAACCCTCCATACACTTGAGTGTCAAACATAAACTCACGCCTCTTTCTCGTCGGGGTTAGACAGAGACCGCAGAACGTACCGCTTCCGCTAACTATACATTCATCCCTCTCCATGCCAAGCTCGTTTCGAATACTTAGTGAGTATCATCATTCATCACAGGCTCACAACGTATTTGCATAGGGCCACCGTATTCACGCTCACCAGTTGGTGCCACTCGTGTGAGTTTGGACTGTCAATGTCAAAGTTTGTCATTCTCATTACAATAATATTGCTACTATACATATCTTATCTTCTTATCTTATCTAGCCTATTAGATCCCACTGCTAGCAGGCCTCCCCTCCTCTCTTCCACTCCTCTCTGTTCTTTGCCAGTTCTGGCCAATCTGATCTAAACTTGTCTAGGTCGTCGCGCCATCTCCGTCTAGGTCTGCCTCTGCAACGATGTTCGTCCCGAGGTAGCCACTCGGTGGCTAATTTGGCCCATCTTTCATCGTGCATATAGGTAGTTATAGTTATAGAAGTGTAGAAAACCCGTTCCCGTTGAAATATCGGGGTAACAAGTATCCTATGTTATTCCCTAGGTCTCAAACTATATCCATACCAAATTTCATACACATAAATTAAAGACTTCAAAATCTGACACTGGAAAGATGTCGGTATTTATTTTTATTTAGATAAGTAGTGTCATAAATTAAATTCTCATACATTTTTGTACCTAATATTATACGATATAATACAGTATAAATGACGTGTAAAAGTGTCCACGTGTGGCCTATTTGCTGAATAAATAATTTGATCTGATTCCTTCATTGAAAGTCGATATAATTTAAATTCTCCAATTGTTTGCAGGTTGGCGACGCGGCACGGCGCGGGACTGCTCCCGGAACATAACAAATGCAATTACCACAAAACGTTTCACTATCGCATCGTTAATATAACATAAATAAAGTAACATAGTTTTCGGTCGGCGGAGGCGGGGCGGGTTTAATCCTCAAGACCAGCATTCCAAGTAAAATTGGCCTATTCACTGTTGTCTAGTGGGAATTTGCAATTTGCATCCAGTAGTTCGCAGTGCGGACAACTGGAAATATATACCCTTAAATAAAGGAATGAAAGATTTAAGTCTCCTATAAACCCGCCCTAGCCACTAAAGCTAGTGGCGAATGTGGTACACGTGAAAAGGATTAAGCAAACAAAATGCTCAAGTTGCTATGACCAGCTGGTAGGACAACAAGTAATAGTACATTACAGACCTAGGGCAGTGAATTCGTTAATGTTCCAGATCGCAGGTTTCTGTGGTCCGAACCGAAGGTGAGGGCCATAAATATGCGATCTGGGGCTTTACGAATTACCGCCCGTGGTTTATCAAAAGTTTTACGTCTTGTCTTGGCCAAAAAGTGAGATTTTCTCTCCGCGTAGCGGGCAGAAAATCACACTTTACGGCCATGGGTGACGTAAATAAATTTTGACATCTATAATGTTTAAGATTAGTAAGAATAGGTAGAACATTGCAGTAGTTATTTTGTATGCTTAATCGTAACTCACCAAACCGCATTTGTCATTTAACGTCGCACCGTCACGTCTTAATATAAGCTGACTTCAGTTAAGTTGCTAATGTCCGAATATCTTGTTAGTTAAAAGGGATCGCGGAGAAATGGATGGGTGTATGTTTATATACATGTTTATATATAATGAATATCGTAGGTTATATTTGTGCTGTTTACGTGATGCAGGAAGCTGACTGAGGTGTTATAAGGGTGTGGAAAAATGAAACGGTTTCGTTCAAGAAAACGCTAATTGTTTACGATGACGGAAGTTATCTGTCATGTATTGCTTAAGAGGGTTTATTCCGAAAGTTCGCAACGTCACATATAGCTGTAAAATGTTTCGCTGTATTTATTAATTTCTCATTATTACTGAATTAAAAAAGAAGTAATCATTGGTTGAATGACGCGTTTCGTTTTATATTTGTTAGTTAGGCATTCAAATAGAGATTACATTAAAATGCGATGGAAAGTTTTCAAACGATATTACTTCCATAAACCTAAAAACTTCGTGTTGATATGATAATTGTTGCAATACATACTTAATATTTTAATTCAACCATAGAGCGATTGTTTATGTTTTCATTCAGTAATATTTAGAAATTAATGAAAACAGCGAAATAAATGACATCTATTTGCGCCGTTGCAACTTTCGGAATAAACCCTCTTAACGCATTTTAGCCAATTGATAGAGCGCTGTCAAAGTAACGTTTCATTCGTCGATAACTTCTAGCGTATTTTTCAATGTTGCCATCATTATTGTTTCACATCCCCACGGCAAAAAGTACCCAGTTGGTACACCAAGCCTCGGTTCTTATAATATCACTGTCAAATGTCAACTTAGGTCAAATTTGTGTGTTGAGCTCACGTTTTTGTATGATCTAAAAGTTAGAACATGGTATCATACTCGAGCAAGCGACGATCTAGTTTTAAGACTATACTTACCCGGGCCTGTCCAATTAGTAGGCTATATCATTTGTATCAGCTCGTTTGAATTCACTTAAGATAATAATTATATATCTTTTTATGCACTGGGTGTTATAATTTATATGCTACCTTAAGACCACGTCACGAGAATAAAAAGAAGCGTCTACAATCTATAATGTATTGTTTTGAAACTGACAAATTAGGTAATTTACCACGCAGGCGTAAAAATATTGTCATGAAATTACATCTCTATTTCATGGTTTCTAGTTAGTCAAAATGGTGATTAATTTTGTTCAGCAATGACCTGAGCCGTTCCATTCGGTTAGTTCGTTCATCTACTGTTACAGTCTTCGCTCAAGATTACATGGTCAAACATCTGTCGCTTCTATCATAAATTACTGTTCTGTGCTGTGTTGAAGATTTTGTGTTAATTATTACAGACTTCTACGCAAAATTGTAGATATAGCGTATGGCCTTAGAGATTGTGAACAGATATTAATATAGTAACGTTGTAGGCATCGAGGTAATCAGACGGGATCATAGTATTAAAAGACACAATTAATCAATAAGGCATCTGTCCACTGCGGCGACAGCGGAGCGAGCGATTGGATGGTGCTTTGGGCGATGAAAAATAACATATTCATACTTTTTGTCGGCGAGCTTCATGTCGAATCTACTGCGGGCTTTTTTCGGCAATACGATGTATGTGCGAATGGATATTTTAACTTCCTGACAGTTTAATGATCTTTCACTTACTTTCTGGCATAGCGAGCGAGCGAGGTGATTCTTGCCCATGTAGGAGGAGGTGCCTTATGTGATAATTTTAAACTTTATGGTCCTGGATTCTAAACGCCGTTTTATTTATGTTGATTTCGTCCCGTTGAGAAAGTATTAAGGATTTAAGGCAGACCGGTGTTTATAATACCGGACCGATGATAATTTAATTTTTTTTTTTAAATAATCGTATGTAGCTAATTCACGTATTCGTCGTTATTTTTGTACATCAGAGTTAAGTTTACAAATCAATCCGCTAACCCACTGTAATTCTGTATCGAGGGTTTCTTAGAAATTAAAACAGTATGCTATTATGAAGATGTTTTATTTTAACCGTCTCTGTAGATTACTTATTTCTAAATATTCCATATAGAGACCAATGCATCTTAGTTTTACATATTTATTTTCATCCATCGCCTGATAGAATGGATATTAAGGGAGCGTTCACGTATTACGTAATGAACTTGGGAGGGGGTGGGGGGGTCTTGTAAAACGTTACGATGCGTTACAGGGACGGGAGGGGGTGTTTGAACTACGCGTTACGTAACATGGTTTCCGGTACTTTACGCCACATAACTGTGATTTTTAGGTAAAAATTGTCACTTGGTGGTTACGTAACGTTTTACTAGGGGGGAGGGCCCGGAGGGGGGCGTACAGAAAAACGTTACGGTGCGTTACATGGGGGGGAGGGGGAATCAAAAGTCTCCAAAAATTGCGTTACGTAATACTTGAACGCTCCCTAAAGCCGGAACCCCACAGCAGCGCATTCGTGGGTACACATTCGCGTCGTATAAAAATATAAGGAGGCTGTTTCCACAGCACCGCGCGGTCGTCACAATGAACCTACGTTAAGCGTACGCGTGTCGTGCGCCGGCTGTGGGGTGCCGGCTTCGTTAAAACTAGCAACAGCAACGGATCATGTATTCATAGTCGTGGCAGAGTCCATGCAGGTTCAGAGGGCACTGAAGAAACTCGGGACACGTCACCGGCAGTTTATCTGGGTGATAAGAAGTACACGTAACTTATCTTGTACGTAACAATAATCTATAACAGTTACCAGAATTAAAACAAACAACATAGCTAAGAACTTTATCTCAAACCGGATTGTTAACGCATGGAATAAACTACCCGTCGACACAGTGAACTCTACAAGTGTTAACCAGTTCAAAAACAGACTAGATAAACTCTCTTACTAACATGAACTCTAACAGTGAAAATGTGATTTAAGACGCATCTGCGAATTACTGCCTGTCTAAAATTAAATAAATAAATGATAATAAATAATTAGGCCTCCCTCAAGGCTAGCTATATCGGTTCTGTGCTTACTCGCTTCCACCGGTTTCCCGCGACCTTCACGAGGTCGTCGCTCCATCTTGTTGGAGGCCTACCGACAGCTCGTCTCCCGGTTCACAGACGCCACTCGAGGACTTTCTGGCCCCATCGGCCATCAGTCCTGCGAGCAATGAGCCCCGCCCACTGCCACTTAATGCTCGCAATTCTTAGGGCAAAATTTATTATCAATCGATGCTAAAACCACTGGACGGATTTAGATGGAATTTGGCATGGCGATAGTTTGAGTCCCGGGGAAGGGCTTGTTAACCCGTAAAACCGCACAGTTCCAGAGGGAACGCGTTAACCGAATTCCACGCGAGCTAATTCGCGGGCAGAGGTATAGTATGTAATACATAATAGTTACCACAATTTAATTCAACATAGCTATTGTGTACGACGAAACATATAAACGTCAAGCAACCCTCCTTTTATCAGTGGCGGTTCTAGGGGGGCTGGGGGGTCGTGACCCCCTCCCCAAACCGAACACGTCCCACAGAAAAAAATTGCCATTTTACCAATAATGTTACTCGTGACCCCACAAAATCTTAACATGACCCCCCTCTCAAATCTTGGCCTGGGACCGCGCCTGCCTTTTATTGGGATATAGCCTATGTATATTGAGATTTCTTCCAGTTGTCCGCACTGCGAACAAATGGGGAAAATGTACTCCCAATAGTCCAGCACCTACGGTAAGATGTACCTACGGACTACGGACTTCTTGGAATGTTAATTTGCACTGCGGAATATTCCCATCAGTTCACACTGCGGACAACTGGGAATACCTAGGTCACTTCGGGAGTTAAAAACCATACCTAGTGCGTACGCGCAGCCGCAGCAGTAGCCGTGTATGATCGCCTCGTCGTCCTCACAGCTTTTCGGGGGGCACCCGTTGCACCACATGCCGATCCCCAGCCACGGTAAGTTCCCTTGAATATCAAACGGTCATACTATAGAAAAAGCAAGGTAAACCTAGAATGTCAAATTTCATACAAAGCAGCGGATATACGCCCGAAATAAGTGTTAAATGCGGTAATAGATGTCGCTGCCTAGGTAGCCTGCATGAAAAATTGAATGCGCCTCTGGATATTTGCTCGCATAGAGCTTTTCCGATTTCAGATGTAAGGGGATTGTCAGTCTATATAATTGATTTGTCTCTAATTCTTCATTAATATAGCAACATGAGCTGTGAAATATGCTGGTCAGGGTAAGTTTAAATTAAAATTAGCCAGTAATAGAGGTAAAACTTCGCCAGGGATTCAGCAGGCCTCGCACAATAATGAATAAACAATTTGTAAGCATAACCCAATGATATTAAGTAGTCAATCTTATAAGCTTTACTTTAACCTTATTTGTCTTCTTTAATAGGTCGGTTTATATTTCACAACTAGCACACACACACACTTACACATGTTAATATTGCAATTTGGTATTGCTATATGAAACGCAGAACTAGCGCCATCATTGCTAGGTCTTCTGAATTCCTGGTCCTGCTTAATTTTATAAGCTATCTGACCCCGCGTACTTCGTACCGCGTTAGAATTATTTTTTTTGGGTATGAAAAGTAGCTTACGTCCAACTCTCAGACCTCTCTGAACGTACACACTCCAAATTTCATAAGAATCAGTCGAGCCGTTTCGGAGGAGTTTGGTTACAAACGAGAACGTGACACGAGAATTTTATATATTAGATTTAACGACATAATCCAAAGGGAAAGGCTAAGTGTGTACCTACATCTAACAGTCAATAGAAATAACTTGAGATAGAAGCGTAATATTAAACTGTACTCACATCTGGATGCTTTCCTCACTCCATCTATACCTGTGTCTGACGAGGAAGGTATTTTAAAGAACGCCTCGCTACTGCTACACAAAGAAACAATTAAAAATAAAACAAAGTACGACCTCTTATTCGTCATTTTGGTCAAATGATTCCCAGAATGTTGAACTCTTAGTTTTTAAAGGGTTGGGGTTAGTCACTAATTTCACTTAATTAGTTATAGGTCAGTGCCACGAGATTAGATAAGTCTAATTACTAACTTCAGAAATAACACTTACACCTGACATGACACTGACACTCATGAGTGCCTGTCCCATCATCCCATATGCTGCTCTGTAGACATGGTGTGCTATTTTTTTTATTTTCATCATCATCGACCTATTAAAGTCCCCTGCTGGACATAGATCTCTCCCAAAGCACGCCAATGACAATGGTCATGCAGGTAAGCATATTACCAAGTTAACGCATTCACTGCCACCGACGCATATGTGCGTTTTGCTGATTTTCCCGCAGTGCCTTGAACGCACATGTGCGTTGCAATGTTCCTTTAATGACAGATGTGGCACCTGGCGAAAGTTCGTAAAACAGAAGTGGCAGTGAATGCCTTAAATAGCTCATTTTAAATTTCTGTATGTAAATTTTCACGAAAATTAAAAAAGTACAGTACTGTGTGTGCTTATGTTTACTGCATTCAACCAAACCTAACTTTGATGATAAGTGGCGCATACTACTACAGCCTATCTGCGTCCCACTGCTGGGCACAGGCCTCCTCTCATCACGAGAGGGTTTGGGCTATAGTCCCCACGCGGGCCCAGTGCGGATTGGGGACTTCACACACATATCTTTGAATTACTTCGCAGATGCGTATAGGTTTCCTCACGATGTTTTCCTTCACCGAAAAGCTCAGTGGTAAATTCAAATTGAATTTCGCACATAAACTTAGAGGTGCGAGCCGGAATCGAACCCCCGACCCTCGGCATGAGAGGCGGTAGGTCGAACCACTAGGCCACCACGGCTTTAGTGGCGCATATAAGGTTCATTTTCATGCAGAAAAAATGGGGATGGGGCTATGTTGGGGACTCGAGGTCCGTGCGTCCGCCTGTGATATTTAACTCAAGGCCTAACACCCAGGTGACTATATGAGCTAAATAACTCGATTTTTAATTACGTTTAAAATGCCTCCAAAAGTCAGCCATTTTGTTTTTTGCAATTCTATATAACCAGTGTCACTCTCACAATTAAGACGAATCTAACGACACCTCGCATGCTAATCCATCAAGCTATTTAGGCTACAGAGCGAGCCAAAGAAATATACATAAACTAGCTTTTCCCCGCAACTTCGTATGCGCAGAAATATTAAATGTAAAATCCCGTTTTTTTTCCCGTTCCCGTGGGAATTTCGCAAAATCCTTTCTTAGCGTACGCCTACGTCATAACATCTACCTGCATGCCAAATTTCAGCCCGATCCGTCCAGTGGTTTGGGCTGTGCGTTGATATGATGATAGATCACTATGTCAGTCACCTTTGAGTTTTATATATTTAGATTATGCACTCGAAAAACATAACCCTCCTTCTAACGCAGTCGGGTAATAATGGTCACGTTTCTGAGTAATTGTTTTGCAGTTGTAGTTATTAAGACTAATAAAATTAGTCAATTGCACTAACTTGTACCCTTTATGTTTAGATGTAATTTTAAAGACGGTTCACGTTAGCTACCAGTTTTCTTGAGGATCGTAAACCATTGGCTTCATCCCAACGCCACAACTAAAACGGCAAGAATAATGTCAGTAACTAAATAATGAATTTTCATGTTATTAAGTGGGCCGATCCCGGCGGCACTGCAATGCCGGGCCGACCCGTGACGGGAGTGGAGCGAGCCCCGAACATCCCGTCGGTTTACAAAAATCAGTTTAATATACTGGTCCCCCGGTGGGGGAACTTTCAGATATTAAGCTGAAAAGAACAGATACTACACTTTGATCTTAGCCAAAAGGCCGAGAAGCGATAACTACACAAACGTATTCGTGGAGGGTCATTCTCTCAGGGGAAATCTTAATAGCGCGATGTAGGATTCTCGTCGGCCGTAACAGCGACATCTATCGGAACACACTGAAAACACTAGTATCTTCTCTGGTTATGCGGTCGTATTAAAAATCCATACTAATATTATAAATGTGAGGCTAGTGTAATAAACCAATGGGTTTATCAATAATTATACATGCAGTTGATTATGTCTCCTCCATAACGTGAAAATACGATAAAAAACGGCATTACAAAAAACATTTATTTACTAATAAAACATTGAACAATTTGGCACAACATCACGCTAAAAACATTTAATTTAGTGAACAAGATTAAATTCAATAAAGGCGCACTTGGTCACCAAAAGGAATACTCGTAAATAATAAAGCATACTTTAATGAGATCAAATTAATATCACAGACAACTATGAAAATTATAGTGCTCATGATCACTGATTATGATTAATGTGTACAATTTGTTATTATTTAAAGCTGTAACAGTGCGTTGACCTAGCAGACAGAAGTTAAAGATAGACTAAGTACTTAAATATAGGTAATGTCAAAATTTGGCCATTTGCTATACTTATGACTAGGGATCGGAAATTCGGATACATATTTACCTAAACTTGGCAAAATCTCGGAAAAAGTTAAGGAAATATGGAGTCGGCTTCTTAAAAACATCATTTGAATAATATAAGTTCCGGGATTCCAGGAATCTATAAAATGCGTTGAGACTGTAAGGTTATGGTTGTTTTTTACCGTTGTTGTTGTAAGCATAATAACATTTTATACAAATGTTACGATGTATGTGGTTAATGTATTATTCAATCTAAGTATGCATTGAGTAATTAATTAGTATATATATCTAACAGTATTGATAAGTTCAAGATAGGTGATTAATAAAATCCCGGGATTTTTATTAATAAATTGAAATTGAGTCCGCCTCCATACAATTGAACAACAACGCCGCCGACAAAGTTTAGGTAAATATGTATCCGAATTTCCGATCCCTGCTTATGACATAATAGTCTAAGAATTAGTTTCATACTCGTTCACTGTCATAATACTTACTTAAGCGAAAATAAACTATATTCGTTCAAATTGTGACCTCGCAAATAAATAAATAAAAACATCAATTACATATAACAAATTTAAATAACCACGAAATTCACTTGATTTAACTTCTGTCTTCGTGTATACAAATTCGTTCTTTAAAAACTGTGTATAAAACTTTGCTTACACTTAACTATTTATTTTGTGTCATGAGGCTACAGACTTACAGACTTACTGTTCGTTTGTCAAATATACTTATTTCATATATTTTTGGCACAAAATTACTATAAAATCACAGAATACAACAATGAGAAGATTACTTTTCGTCCATTTAATGGAAATAACATTTAAGAAAAATTGTAATGGCATTTCTTTAAGGCGCTGACAAGACCTAAATTGACTTTATTTAAACAGTGTTTAAACGATAACTATTTGGTTTTGTAAAGTGAGTAAAATTCATATTCACTAAATACTTGAAAAAACTTGCTATTTCGTAAAAAGGATTTCATGAAATCGGTTCGATGTAAAAAGAAATCGTGAAGTTACGTCTTCTAATCCTATTTAAACGGTTCTATATTTTTAACGCAGATTTCTACAATTAAATGCACTATTCCGTCATACTCATACCAAAATAGCTCACCAAAGGAAGACACTAATTGAGCTCATAGGGGAAATAATACATGTGTGTGCGAATTTTGGAATAGTTGTAGGTGAAGGTGCCTTAAACAACATACTAAAAGTCCTGATGGGGGGGAGCGCCGCTAACGTGTGGGGGGGGGGGTCCAAAGGTCCCTTTTTTTGGTTTTTCGTAAATATCTCGTAAACGATAACCCGCAACAAAAAATGTTCTAAGACATAAATAATTTACATTAAATTTTCTACAAAACGATATACACACTTTTTTGCTAGTGTAAATATTGAAATAGATAATGAAGGGCAAAGTTAACGATAAACGATTTTACGCGTGGGTTCGGGATTTGGTCCGCTGTACCCTGATTCTTTTTAGATAAGGGATCATACTTGACACAGTTGTACTTTGGATAATTCTGAGTGGATTCATACTAAGGGCCACCGCGGGACACCGCTCGGTTGGTAGGGGGAGAGGGGGAAACTTTGCTTCCGCCGCGCTTTAGTTAGACCCATATATTTCCTAAAATTGTAAGAGTTAAGAGATGCTGTTTATTGCGAAATGATCCTTACTAAATGCTTCATCAAATGTAATCCATAAGTTTTCATTTTTATTGGTGGTTTTTCTTAACTTTTGATCGATATTACAAATTTCTAAATTTAACAATTTCTTTTAGTAAGTTTGATATAAAAATGTATGGTGATGTGCAGTGCCACTTTTTCAAAAGTTGGCGCATGTAATGCAGATTTGAACATGGTATAACAATACTGTCTACTTTAAATAATAAAGAAAATATTGAGAATATTAACCAACTATTCTGATATTTTCTAATCATCATGAGCCATTTAAATTGTTAATTTTAAGGAATTTCATTTAAAATTGAATCCAGTTTATCACATTTAAAGAATAAAAATTGAATTAGTCCACTTGATTAACAGAAAATGCTGTTTGAGGTAAGATGCATTTTTATATAAGGCAGTCATTAACTTCAATTAAGAGCTTCAAAAGCGATAAATCTAGCGGTCGATTGAGTTCCTGGTTGACTGGGCACACGTGGTATGTCTCGTTTAAAACTACTGGACCGATTTTGATGAAATTTGGTTTGAGAATAGTTGGAGTTCAGAAAAATAAAAAGTAGCCAATGTCCTTTCTCGGAACTCCAACTATTTTCATCAAAATCGGTCTAGTAGTTTTAAACGAGACACACCACGTGTGCCCAGTCAACCAGGAACTCAATCGACCGCTAATTTTATCGCTTTTGAAGCTCTTAATTGAAGTCAGTGACTGCCTTATGTAAAAATGCATCTTACCTCAAACAGCATTTTCTGTTAATAAAGTGGACTAATTTAACATTATTTCTTTAAATGTGATAAACTGGCTTCAATTTTAAATGAAATTCCTTGAAATTAACAATTTAAATGGCCCATGATATATAGAAAAATTCAGAGTAGTTGGTTAATATTCTCAATATTTTCTTTATTATTTAAAGTAGACAGTATTGTTATACCATGTTCAAATCTGCATTACATGCGCCAACTTTTGAAAAAGTGGCACTGCACATCACCATACATTTTTATATCAAACTTACTAAAAGAAATTGTTAAATTTAGAAATTTGTAATATCGATCAAAAGTTAAGAAAAACCACCAATAAAAATGAAAACTTATGGATTACATTTGATGAAGCATTTAGTAAGGATCATTTCGCAATAAACAGCATCTCTTAACTCTTACAATTTTAGGAAATATATGGGTCTAACTAAAGCGCGGCGGAAGCAAAGTTTCCCCCTCTCCCCCTACCAACCGAGCGGTGTCCTGCGGTGGCCCTTAGTATGAATCCACTCAGAATTATCCAAAGTACAACTGTGTCAAGTATGATCCCTTATCTAAAAAGAATCAGGGTACAGCGGACCAAATCCCGAACCCACGCGTAAAATCGTTTATCGTTAACTTTGCCCTTCATTATCTATTTCAATATTTACACTAGCAAAAAAGTGTGTATATCGTTTTGTAGAAAATTTAATGTAAATTATTTATGTCTTAGAACATTTTTTGTTGCGGGTTATCGTTTACGAGATATTTACGAAAAACCAAAAAAAGGGACCTTTGGACCCCACCCCCCACACGTTAGCGGCGCTCCCCCCCATCAGGACTTTTAGTATGTTGTTTAAGGCACCTTCACCTACAACTATTCCAAAATTCGCACACACATGTATTATTTCCCCTAAGTTTTGCTTCCTTTGGTGGGCTAAAAACTCTTCTTATATATATAGTTCATGAAATGTGTTTTTTTTAATCTTATTTTCTACGTATATCGCCCACATGCCGCGGTCGTGCTTCTCGCTCCTTCCAAGGCAAACAGACATTGTCCGCTGAGACAGATGGCTGCCTCGATTGCTCAAGTTCACTAGCTCTTGTCAGCGTCTTAATTATAATCACTAATTACACAAACTTGCTTCCGCCTTATATCTTTAGATCTTTACCAATCTTAATCTTATCATATCTTATCTAAGTACGTAAATATTTTTTAACAGATGAATGTGTGTGTGTTTGTATGTTCGTTACTCATACACGCTAAAACGGCTGAACGGATTTAGATGAAATTTACAACGTGTGTTAAAACATAACATACTTTTTATCCCAGAAATTTTCTCTTTAGGGTGTAAAAAGTATTCATGTAATGCATTGCTGACGTGACGGAGTCGCGGGTAAAAGCTACGAGTAGTATAAGGATAAAATATAATAGTGTCAGGTGCAAAACGAATTGAAGAAGAAACTATAATTTTATAGTACATTACAGACCTAGGGTGGTCCCAGATCGCAGGTTTCTGTGGCCCGAACCGAAGGTGAGGGCCATAAATATGCGATCTGGGGCTTTACGAATTACCGCCCGTGGTTTGTCAAAAGTTTTACGTCTTGCCTTGGCCAAGAAGTGAGATTTTCTCTCCGCGTAGCGGGCAGAAAATCCCACTTTATGGCCAAGGGTGATGTAAAATACTTTACGTCACACCAGGCCGAAAAGCGGGATTTACCGCCCTTGGGCGCTACGAAAAATCCCTCTTCACGGCCAGGTGGTGACGTAAAATCGTATACTAACCACGGGCGGTCGTAAAGAAAGTCTCAGATCGCGGGTAATTGAGGCCCGAGCCGGAGGATCTTGACCGCCCTAGGTGTGTAATGTACTATTACAGTATATGGTACTAATAAAGCAATTGTAAACTTGTTAATTCCAGACTATATTTATTTACGTAAGCGTAAATAGAACATTTTGCGCTTCAGTGCAAATAATTTGAGATATAATTAATCACATCTTGCACATACATGTAATTAAATTCAAGATTAATAATGTCCATAATAATGAACTCGACTGTACATGGATACCGCGGGAGTGAGTGCTACTTTTTTGGTGCTATTCATGACAATGACGCCTTATTAACACGTTGTAAGCAGATTATTTTTTGTTTAACATTAAACATTTATAGGAGAACAATAATTATGTTATTAAAATACAAGGAGGGGAATCTAACTTTTGATCTTTAGTTGCCCTTTTCAAGGGCTGGGGCGGTTCCTACCACAGCATCACTATTTCACCGTTCCCTGCGTACATTTTGCCTACTGCCTCTAAACGGAGGCTAGAATGGGCCTCCGATTAAAGTTATCTCGAGTTGTAGTCATTTATGACGATATTATTTCATGCATGATACGATACATACCTTGTAAGGTATACATTACAGCATCGTCATTGCGTCCTTTCCGAGGCAGTTATCGTCCCTCGCCTCTAGACGGAGGCCCGCTCCAATATCTCGAGGGAGTCAGTCGAGGCGGCGAGGCGAGGCGCGTGCAACAGTTCGCCCTCGCACGACTTGCTGCCGAGGCAGTTGCACGAACACACCTGCATTCCATTTTGAAGTATTAGATAGGTACTTGTGCAGTCGACGTCTAAGAGATGTTTACACTTTTTGACCTTAATACAACGGAATAGGGTGAAAAAGTGTAAACATCTCTTTGACGTCGACCCTACAAATCGATATATGAAAAGCTGGCACAAATGGATTCAATGAGTGAATTCATCGAGCGGCAGGATGGTGCCGCCGCCTCTGTTGAAGTCGGTTAAGATACGAGGCTAGCGCGTCCAGGACTCACGGAAGCTTGGTCGTCGTGCCGCCGGCCCGCCACGCCGTGCGCGTCGAGCGCCAGAATCGTGCGCGCCGCCTCTTTTTCCTCATCCCGCGCGTTTTCTTCAGCTTGCCTGGAAATTGTTACAAATTAGTAGAGATGGAGTTAAAAAAAAAACGTAATTAGGTGACGGCACCAGTAATGGGCAGTGATCAAATGATGTACAATGACTCTTATTTAAAAGTAACTATGTGTCATAAAGTTATTTTATGAACATTAATTTACAAATGTATCAATTTAGAACTAAGATTGAAGTGTCCATTACTGGTGCTAGTCAGCTTAAAGTGGCCAACACTAAAAAAAAATAATGTTTATTTCAATAAATTTTTTGTTTTTTTTTTATACATAAACTTAACTTCTAATCTTAACTTTAAAGATTTTCGACACTGGTGCCGTCACCCTACTTAAGGACTTAAATCTAATCTACTTTAATACACTTTAAATATTATCCATGTGTAAAAAAATGGTAGAGTAGATTATAATTATATTCAATCCTTTAATTTATTTAATAGTAGATTGTACAACAAGGGGCTAAAGTGGGTCATAATGCCACGAGTTGTTTATTTTCCCGAGCGAAGCGAGGGAAAATATTTGCGAGGGGCATTATGGCTTTTAGCCCAGAGTTATACACTCTACTTTTTACTTTGACTGCGAGAAAATAAAACAAAGTACAAAATCAAAATTTAATTAAGAAAAATTGAAAGTACAATACAAGTTGTTTTGCTTTTTCTTCCATTTTAGTATTTGGGGACAAATTAACTTCATCTTCGCTCGAGGACATTGTTAGTAAATAGGTAAACAAAAACTTCACGAAAACTGAAAATTATTGTGCTTACAAACAGAAATACACGACGAATTAACCGCGTTTTCAACTTTTTAAAGGGTCTTTTTTCGTGCACGTTTTGTTCTGCTCTACATAAATATGAGGTACTTTTTCGTCATGCCATCTCTTTTCGAGAACAAATGGAGCATTCTCATTGGCCGATGGCCGTGTATGCAGCTGCAGCAGCGCAAGACGATCTCTGATTGGTGGTCTAATCCATGATTTCCCTAGGGCTTAAAACGATCACTTTAGACCCGCTTTGTGAAGCTATTATGACGCGCTTTTCGAGCAGGAGAAGTGAAAAAAAAAAAACAGAGGGTTTCCGAGGACAAATGTTTATGCCTTGAGTGGAAGGTGGCGGGGCACGTTGCTCGCAGGACTGATGGCTGATGGGGTCAGAATGTTGTTGAGTGGCGTCCGCGAACCGGGAGACGGGCTGTCGGTAGGCCTCCAACATGTTAGAGCGACGACCTCGTAAAGGTCGCGGTAATTCGGGGGAAGAGAGTAGCACAGTATAAGACACAACTTAGAAGGCGCGCGGATTAAGCAATAATAGACTCTGCGTCAACGGCCTAAGTGCTTCGCCGCGCGCCTTCTGAATTGTGTCATGCTATATTGAGTGGCGAGCATTGGCAGAGCAGTGGACGTCTTTCCGTCCGTTTCGTTCCGTTCCGTCTTATGAAATTTTACACTATTTACATCTATACTTACATGGTCATGAACCGCAGCACGAGCAAGTTAATGCTGGCAGCCACCACAGCCAAGCCGAACAGGATAAACACCAGACTCAGCGCCACATATCCCGGCTTACTCGTTAGCGCCTGGTCATTCTGTAAACAAAAACAAACACCTTAAAGATATCATAAAAATACAAAGTACCTAACTAGACTAAAAGATCAGCCATACAAAAGTACACTTTAGTAACTACCTACTACAGCCTATTTGCGTCCCACTGCTGGGCACAGGCCTCCTCTCATCACGAGAGGGTTTGGGCTATAGTCCCCACGCGGGCCCAGTGCGGATTGGGGACTTCACACACATCTTTGAATTACTTCGCAGATGCGTGCAGGTTTCCTCGCGATGTTTTCCTTCACCGAAAAGCACAGTGATTAATGGATTGACTCTTGTAGTATTTTTTACAATATCAGGCTTGAGTAGATTACAGATTTTTTTATTACCTGCAGTGCAACATAGTCTCCAAAACCGATGGTAGTAAGGGTGACAAATGAATAATAGAAACTGTCAAAGTAACTCCAACCCTCATAGCGTGAGAATACCGCAGCGCCTGAAAAATATAAAAAGGCACTTCAAAATTGTGACTTTAATCTTCTTTATGAAATTTAATTATTAATGAAAAATAGGTGCTGCCAATTTTGCACATAAAATTACAGTGTAAAGATCTCATTGAATTTTTCTAATGATGAATACTATATATATTAATAAGTCAAACACTAAGTAGTTTGAAACAGTTCATTAAATTCATGTGATTCGTACCTAACCTACACATTCTTTGTTTTAGAACAGATTAAACTGACCTGTAGTTATAATAATACTGGACAACATCCCTGTAGCGAACATGAGATTCATTTCGGTGGCTTCTGTTGTCTCACAACGGAGGTAGCACTTGGCTCTTCTAATTACCACAGATGCAAACTTATTAAGGCGTTCACCAATACTTTGGAACATAATTAGACCGAGGGGAATTCCTACCTGTAATTTACAAGAATAACACAATTTGATCATTTTGATTGATTGGCTGGTTTTGGTTTCAATGCTTGAAATCTTTAGTGAAGTTGTAAGTGCAACCTTAAAGTCTGTTTAATACATGTTAAAATTTCAATCACAGAACCAATCATCATTTAATTTCGCATACAAATTGTGTTTAGAAGGGATAAAAAATGCATGTGAAAAACAGACTTGTCAAGAAAATATTTAAGCACCCATTCTTCCGTTGTACATTTTGTTCAGTATACTCACCATTGCATATGCCATGCAAAAGGCCTTCCCACCAACAGTAACGGGTGTTGAATGCCCATAGCCAATCATGGCGAGCACGACAGTGGCGAAGTAGAAGGCTCCGGCAAACTTCCACTGCGGCCCGGCTTTGTGCGGCTTGTTTTCTATTATCACAATCTCTATCATGTGGTAGTCCTCGGCGGTTATATTGTATTTGCGAATTAGCCCATTTCTCATATCTGGAAAATTTTAATAAATAGAGAATATATCATATTCCAATATTAAATATTATAATGATTATACTACTACTACTACTACAGCCTATTTGCGTCCTACTGCTGGGCATAGGCCTCCCCTCAACATGAGAGGGTTTGGGCTAGTCCCCATGCGGGCCCAGTGCAGACTGGGGACTTCACACAGATCTTTAAATTACTTCGCAGATGCGTGCAGGTTTCCTCACAATGTTTTCCTTCACCGAAAAGCTCATGGTAAATTCAAATTGAATTTTGCACGTCAGCAAACTTAGACGTGCAAGCGAAATCGAACCCCAGACTCTCGGCATGAGGCGGTAGGTCAAACCACTAGGCCACCATGGCTTTTTAATTTATAATGATATGTATTATATTATATGGTCACAATGTCTGTTTCTTACCAGAGAGTACTTCCCACCGCTTGCTCTCCGTTTCGGACTCCAAAGCATCAAAAACTGCGGCGCCTATTAGCAAATATGTGAACGTACAAACTACCAGGGACAGTGTCCGGACGTTCTGACGTTTCATACTGGTTCTTTCACTGAGTTATTGAGCTCAAAAATATTATTATATGCGCGACTGACGATCTGTAACGTATGATGAAAATTACACTTTTTATAAATATTTACAGTCCGTTACTCAAGATACGGTCATAATATGAAAATAAGACTTGATAAATTTTAGTAATCACCCTTAAATATAATAAACGACTCAATATATTAATATTCGTGAGGTAATTTCGGCTGCATTGCAGATTGCGTTTTAAGTAAAAAAATGTATATGATTAATTCGATATTTGGCTCCCAAAAGTCAAATAAATGATAGTCTGGGTAAAGAGGAAGTTATAGTAAATTATAGAAAACACATAACGGTCATTTTAATAAAGAAAATGATTGTAAATTTCCACAAAATCACAGCACGGACTCAGTAAGTACACAAATAAGCTGTCAGTCGGTGTTGCTACATTAAAAAAAAAAAATTATATATAAAAATTTCCGGTCGCTGCACTCCAAAGTAAATTTTTGCACCTTTTTCATTTTTGTAGCAAAGTAATGAACGTAATTTTAAAATCATCAGAAATCTTAACTGTCAACATCCAAAGGCCTAAAATTTTATCAAGTTTGCATTAAATGCGAATTTATCAACTGTAAACGATTTTTCCAAAGTAAAGGCTGCGCACCGAATCACGCTCATGCAACTTGCATCCTTTTTTCTCTTCGAAGTAGACTTCAAGAGGAAAAAGGATGCATGGTGCTGTGAGCGGTCTGAGCGCGATTCGGGGCGCAACCTAGGGTGCGCTCCGAATTGCGCTCACAGCGCTTTGAGCGTATTTCGGGACACTTTGTGAGCGTGCTCACAACGCTCAGGAAATTGATGACGTCATCGATCGTCGCTCACGGTGCTCACGCTGCGGGGCATGGGCGCTGTGAGCGCAAACGTCAAAGTGACATTTGACTATACATTTGACAGGTCATGATTCCCTTATTAAAAAAAAAAATTGACAGTTAGTAGAGGGTGCGTTCCGAATTGCGCTCACAGCGCTTTGAGCGTATTTCGGGACACTTTGTGAGGGTGCTCACAACGCTCAGGAAATTGATGACGTCATCGATGACGTCATCGATCGACGCTCACGGTGCTCACGCTGCGGGGCATGGGCGCTGTGAGCGCAAACGTCAAAGTGACATTTGACTATACATTTTACAGGACATGATTCCCTATTAAAAAAAAGATTGTCAGTTACTAGTGTTGGTACCGTGAGCGTGCTTATGATCATTCCGAATCAAAAACGCGCTCACACTGTCGTGAGTGTGACAATCAATTCGGGACACTTATGAGCGTTGTGAACGCTGTGAGCGCTTTGAGCGCAAAACGGAACGCACCCAGAGTTGGCGCCATGAGCGTGCTTATGAACGCTCCGAATCAAAAACGCGCTCACACGGTCGTGAGCGTGACAATCGATTCGGGACACTTATGAGCGTTGTGAACGCTGTGAGCGCCTTGATCGCAAAACGGAACGCACCCCTAGTCAGCTGTGACATTGACTTGACACTGACAGTCAGTGACAGTCAGTGACAGTTCTTCTGGTTCTTCGTGTGCTAACGTGGGTCGGCACACGCTCTTATTTTCCCTTAACGAAAATAATTAAGGTTCAGCGGCCAAAAATAGCTCCGCCATGAAGATTGTGTGCAGTAAATCGAACCCGCCTTTAGGTAAAAAGATAACTTTTCACTCAAAATGAAGAAATTGCATCAGCTTTCGGGATAACTCATTAACGAACTACTTTCCCTTTGATTTTAAGGTGGTTTGCTTGCTGTGGAGCTTTACCGAGCTTCGGGGAAGAGTATCGACGTATCATGGGGCCCTGAGTCCACGGTTACGTTGCCCAATGCGTCTAAAACTGTGACATATGGAACTAGTAATGATTTGATAAGAATATTGGAGAATGCTTTTAATAAAGCGACTGGACCTCTTCAGAAAGTTACTATGAACCACTGGCTGTCCTTCAGTCTTATTCTGGAGGATGAGATACCCAAGTCGTTGGAGTATTTGGACAAAACTCTGGGAGCGCTCACTTATTTGGTAGGAGAGGCCTTATCAGTATCTGATTTGGCAGTGTTCAGTGTACTGCATGGTAAGTAATTGAACTGTTATATAGGTATATCCATATTAATATTATAAATGCGAAAGTAACTCTGTCTGTCTGTTACCTCTTCACGCTTCAACCGCTTGACCGATTTGGATGAAATTTGGTATGGACATAGGCAACTATTTATCCCGGAATAGCGTATAGTTCACGCGGGAGTGCGATAACCGAATTCCACACAGATGAAGTCACGGGCAGAAGCTAGTAAATTTTTATTTTATAAGTTATAATAATTATTTTACAAAATTACATTCATGACAAGGCGCTTATTATTTCACATTATGTCTTATTATTCCCCAAAGATAAGTTTTTTTTAAATCAACTACACCAAATCAAATATCCAAAACAAAATAAAGAAAAATGTTTTATACATTACACTTATAATTTTTACAAGCTTCTTTTTTGAAATAAAATATTGCGATTTCTTTATTATTTAAAAGCATCAAAAATACAGATTAAAAATATCCACACCATGCTTCGTCATGAATAAAACCACATAGATAATTAATCCACAACATGCTTCGTCAATTTTTACAATCTTTTTTTCTTCTATTACAGTCTCCAATAAGTTCAAAGAGGTGTCCAAGACCACCTCCCTGGTTAACATCCAGCGGTGGACGAAACTCATACAAGCTCAGCCGTGTGTGGCTAAAGCACTCAAAGAACTGCCATCTGAAGTGTTGGATAACTTAACTAAGGCATCGTCAAGGTAAATAAATCGAAATTCTAATAAGTCCGTCAGTCAGGTAATAAAAATATATTAGACACGTATTTTTTGTTTTATCAAATTAACAAAGAATGACTAAGTTATAACGCATTAAAGTTGGAGAGTGGTGGCTAACTACGTCACCGTTAGGTATAAATCGTACCTAACCGTGACGTCAGGCGACTTTTCAACTCAATATATCTCCGTATAAGTTTGATTACGTGAAAAAAGAAAAAATACGTGTCCAATACTTTTCAATAATCTTCCTGATAGACTAAGGGAAAAAAAGTTGTCGTCATCCCTATTTATAAAATCTCATCTTTTTAGAAGAACAGAGGATTGACCACTTTCAATTGAATGCAGTCATTTCAATTATCAATTGTTATCTATCTCTAGAGATATATTATGTAACCTATCTCAGGTGCATATTTTAATTTCATGTGTTAAAACAGTTTCCCACCTTAGAACTTTTTAATAAGGTCCAAAATGGATGTACATTCAAATATGTTTCACAATAAACAATATATGTTGGAGATGCTATTTTTGTTTCTCTGTGATCTGCTGACGAATTTCGAATGCAATATGAATTATTTTAAGTTCTAATTTTGTCTAATCTTTAGGAGATCACCCCCTGCAAATGATGCCTCGGGGCCCAAGCAAGAGGGCAAGTTCGTTGAGCTGCCGCACGCCGAAATGGGAAAGGTTATTGTCCGATTCCCACCAGAAGCATCCGGGTATGTATTATGTGAAACTTAACTAAAATTGTCTTATTTGATTGACGTAAAAGAAATATCTTCAATTTCTATACACTTCTCTCTTTAAAAAAAAAGTAAAAAAGAACATGAATTACTTCAACTGCTCATTAAATTTGTATGTTACGAGTATTATGGGAAATCAAGTCATTTTTTTAATGCCTTTATTTTATGCTGACAAATGAGCATCTGGGTTACTAGAAGCACTAGATGAACCGCTAGTACATTGCCGATCTCGCGATTCGTGGTACAATTGCCTTTTTAAGGAACCCAAATCAATTAAAGAGCGCATTCAACATATTACAAAGGAGACTTTTACATTAATTGATGTGTTATTTGTCCATATAATTTACCAACCTGTGAAGGCCTTATTAATGAAGACTAAAAAGTAATAAGTAAAAGAAATTATCTTTGCACATTTTTTTTACAAAATTAAAGATCTGATTTAAATGTTTAAATTATGTTTCTTCCTAGTATCATATGTTTAAGTTTCATCTTAATGTTTTTGCAGATACCTTCACATTGGGCACGCGAAAGCAGCTTTGCTCAATCAGTATTACCAGCAGGCGTTTGAGGGCAAACTCATCATGCGCTTTGACGACACCAACCCCGCCAAGGAAAATGTTGAGTTTGAGAAGGTATTTATTTATTTAATTTTAAACAGGCAGCAATTCGCTGATGCGTAAATCATATTTTCACTGTTAGAGTTCATGTTAGTAAGAGAGTTTATCTAGTCTGTTTTTGAACTGGGAGTTCACTGTGTCGGCGGGAGGTATGCATTAAAATCCATATCCATACTACTATTATAAATGCGAAAGTAACTCGGTAGGCCTCCAACAAGATGGAGCGACGACCTCGTGAAGGTCGCGGGAAACCGGTGGAAGCAAGTAGCACAGGACCGGTCTGAGTGGCGAGCCTTGCGGGAGGCCTATGTCCAGCAGTGGACGTCTTTTGGCTGAAATGATGATGATGAAAGTAACTCTGTCTGTCTGTTACCTCTTCACGCTGCAACCGCTGGAGCGATTGAGATGATATATGGCATGGAGATAGTTGGGGTCCCGGGAAAGGACATAGGCTACTTTTTATCCCGGAAAAACGTATAGTTCCCGCGGGAACGCGATAACCGAATTCTACGCGGGCGAAGTCGCGAGCAGAAGCTAGTAATTTAATAAATTGAAAAATGTTTTTCAACCGACGGAAAAGAAGGAGGAGGTTCTCAGGTCGAAGCGTATTTTTTTTTGTATGCTCCTACACACTATATACCCACAATTCACAAAAACACATCACCCACCAGGTGATCCTCGAAGACGTCGAGATGTTGGAGATCAAACCGGACCTGTTCACGCACACGTCCCAGTACTTCGAGCTGATGTTGAATTACTGCGAGAAGCTGATCAAGGAGGGCAAGGCTTTCGTGGACGACACGCCCGCCGAGCTCATGAAGACCGAGCGCGAACAGAAGGTCGACAGCAAGAACAGGAATAACTGTACGTATTTTACGGGAAGGTCGCGGGAAGCCGGTGGAAGCAAGTAGCACAGGACCGGTCTGAGTGGCGAGCCTTGGGGGAGGCCTATGTCCAGCAGTGGACGTCTTTCGGCTGAAATGATGATGATGATTTTACATTTAGGCACAGAACAGAACAACAATACTACATACAGAATGGCCACGGAATCACCCGCCTGAATGTAGCCGGCGCGCAACTCGCGCCCAACTCGCCCTTACCGTCATTTGTTTCATCCGGAGATGGAGAGTGGATCACTGGCCCGCGTAGTTGGTACACACACATTTACAAGTGTACAGACGTCGTCTCGCGCACACAGATCCTCGCACGCAAATATTGACACTTCATTCGAATTGTGTTAGAAATCGTGCTTTTATAGGCCGTGTCCGCCGTGTGATTTAGGTATGACTTCACGCCTGCGCGCTGTTATCTATGCGTTTTAGCTTGTGAACTAAATAATAAATAAAATAAATAAATATCTTGGGACATTTCACACATATTGACCTAGCCCCAAACTAAGCAAAGCTTGTACTATGGATGCTAGACAACGATATAAATACTTATATAGAGAAATACATACATATATAAACACTAACATCCATGACGAGTCATGACGAAACATTCGTGTTCATCACACAAAGTTTGCCCCGAGCGGGACTCGAACCTGCGACCATCGGAACAGAAGGCAGGGTCACTACCAACTGGACCAATCCGGCCGTCAAACTGTCGTTAGATTCATCTTAATTGTGACAGTGATACTGGGTATATCGAAAATACGCAGTCGGTTTATTTTTCATTTTTTTTAAATCCATTTATTTAAACCATTTGTGGTGGACTGAGCTTTTCGGTGAAGGATAACATCGTGAGGAAACCTGCACGCATCTGCGAAGTAATTTTAAGATGTGTGTGAAGTCCCCAATCCGCACTGGGGCCGCGTGGGGACTATAGCCCAAACCCTCTCGTGATGAGAGGAGGCCTGTGCCCAGCAGTGGGACGCAAATAGGCTATAGTAGTAGTAGTAGTAGTAAACTATTTGTTTCCTTGCAGCTGTGGAAAAGAACCTGCAACTCTGGCACGAGATGAAACAAGGAACGGCACTAGGCGTGCAGTGCTGCGTGCGCGCCAAGATCGATATGCAATCACCCAATGGCTGTATGAGGGACCCCACCATCTACCGGTGCAAGCCGGAGCCCCATCCTCGGACCGGGAATCAGTACAAGTAAGTGTTGTGTATGTGTTCTTAGAGATGCGTACATCGTCGTAGTTGTCTGTAGCGTACTTAGTGTAAGTGTGTGTGTGGCTGCGAGCCTAGAGTATTAATAGTTATTTGTTATGCAAGGCTGCAAAGTTGTTGTTTGCTGTGAGTGCGTGATTGAGACCCGAGTGAACGAAGGATTCTAGGGTTGAACCACGAGCGAAGCAAATATAGAAACCTGAGTGTAACGAGGGTTTCAAGGCACGAGACAGCAAACGACTTTGCTGCTGAGCGCAACACAAAATTTTTCACCTCACGCGCGATTTTTCGGGAAGAAGACTTAGTTCGGCGTCACGTACAGTTTGTGCTAACTCTGGAGGAGTTAAATTCGTATCTTCATCGCTAGAATCGCTCATATTTTCTTTATTACTTCGTATAGGTATTCTAAATTACAAAACCAGCAATCTAATCTAAAACTTTTTTTTTTATGTTTTTTTTTTCCGGAGGTTGCGTTCCAAATCACTCTTACTCGTACTTCAAGATTCAATTACTCATTGAATACAGTTAAAATATACACACATTTAAATATTTTTGTGATAAAACATAGTGAAATAATGAAATACATCTGAAACGGTGTATTATTAATATAATTTTATTAATGATGATATTAAGTAAATTGAACCTTTATTTTAATAAAACTCTCACGACGAATTGCGTTTCAGAACGTATCGTTGTTTTTTTATTGTGACAGTGGCGTCATGCGTCGTTCGAATTTCAAAAACACTTTCCACGCTAGCGGATAAAAACAACTTTTGCGCTCAGATATCAAGCTGCAAAACGACCACTTTCGAGCCAGTGAGGTGAAATAGTTATTTGTTATGCAAGGCTGCAAAGTTGTTGTTTGCTGTGAGTGCGTGATTGAGACCCGAGTGAACGAAGGATTCTAGGGTTGAACCACGAGCGAAGCAAATATAGAAACCTGAGTGTAACGAGGGTTTCAAGGCACGAGACCGCAAACGACTTTGCTGCTGAGCGCAACACAAAAATTTTCACCTCACGCGCGATTTTTCGGGAAGAAGACTTAGTTCGGCGTCACGTACAGTTTGTGCTAACTCTGGAGGAGTTAAATTCGTATCTTCATTGCTAGAATCGCTCATATTTTCTTTATTACTTCGTATAGGTATTCTAAATTACAAAACCAGCAATCTAAAACTTTTTTTTAAATGTTTTTTTTTTTTGAAACGGTGTATTATTAATATAATTTTATTAATGATGATATTAAGTAAATTGAACCTTTATTTTAATAAAACTCTCACGACGAATTGCGTTTCAGAACGTATCGTTGTTTTTTTATTGTGACAGTGGCGTCATGCGTCGTTCGAATTTCAAAAACACTTTCCACGCTAGCGGATAAAAACAACTTTTGCGCTCGGATATCGACACACGACCACTTTCGAGCCAGTGAGGTGAAAAGTTCTTTCCAAGCTAGCTATTGTTCCGTTCATGTCCCATGGTCCGTTCCGGTACCTACAGAACAGTAAGTTTCATCGTCATCATTTCAGCCGAAACACGTCCATTGCTAGACTGCGGCCCTAAGGCTCGCCACTAAGAGCAGTCCTGTGCTACTCGCTCCCCGCGACCTTCACGAAGTCGTTGCTCCATCCTGTTAGAGGCTTAACAGCTCGTCTTCCGGTTCGCGGAACTTTCTGGCTCCATGGGCCATCAGTCCTGCGAGCAATATGCCCCGCCCAACACCACTTAAGGTTCGAAATTCTTCGAGCTATGTCAATGACCCTAGCTCTACTGACGGATATCCTCATTTCTGATTCTATCACGCAGATAAACCATACTACTACAGTCCATTTGCGTCCTACTGCTGGGCATAGGTCTCCTCTCATCACAAGAGGGTTTGTGCTATAGTAGCCACGCGGGCCCAGTGCGAATTGGGGACTTCACACACATCTTTGAATTACTTCGCAGGTGCTTAAAGGTTTCCTCGCGATGTTTTCCTTCACCGAAAAGCTCAGTGGTAAATTCAAATTGAATTTCGCACATAAGTAAAGTTAGAGGTGCGAGCCGGAATCGAAACCCCGACCCTCTGCATGAGAGACGGTAGGTCGAACCACTAGGCGGTGACGGCTTCATAGAGGAACCATAGCAAGTAAGTTAAGAGGCTAATCTGAGGTTAGCGGCTTAGTGCCAGTAGGCCTATGTATACTGTAGGCTAGCTTTTTCCCGCGACTTCGTCCGCGTGGAAGCCGGTTAGAACCTTCCCGCGGAACTGCGTTTTTTCGGAATAAAACGTAGCATATACGGTGACCAGTGTTATAATCTACCCCCGTACCAAAATTTGTGGCAGTGCGACCTGACCTCTATTTCTCGAGTTAAAACCGCACATACATACGGTTACGTGACTTCTATAGACTTATTATTAATAAAAATAAAGACTAATGTGATCATTGGCATGATGATGACCAGCAAATGTTTCTTTCCTCCAGAGTGTACCCAACGTACGATTTCGCGTGTCCAATAGTGGACGCCATTGAAGGCGTGACGCATGTACTCCGTACCATGGAGTACCACGATCGAGACCCGCAGTTCTATTGGTTCATCGAGGCGCTGGGGCTGCGGCGGCCTTACATCTGGGAGTATAGCAGGTGACTACCACCACAGCAGCTTCTAGCCCAGTGCTGGGCACAGCCCTCCTCTCATCACGAGAGGGATTGGTCTATAGTCGCCACGCGCGACCATTGCTGATTGGGGACTTTACACATCCTTGAATTACTTCGCAGATGCGTGCAAGTCTCCTCACGATGTTTCCTCACAGAACAGCTCGGTGATAAATTCGAATTGGATTTCGCGTGTAAGTACACTTCAGAGATGCGAGCCGGGCTACTACCGACCATAGACATCCTGATGCTGAAGACCCCCTCTGCCATTGCTTTTAGGGTTTTTGCTTATAAGAAGTGTCAACCGTATATTGATGTCAACCGGCCTTGATTGAAGTCTAAACCATGTTGTAACTGTTACTACTGCAGCCTGAACGTATATCTATCATTGTCACGCAACCAGCCATGCCTCCCTCGCTCGCCCCGTTATTTTGGCAGCACATCTTTTCAATGCACAAATTCACCGATGTGGATTCTTCAGGATTAGATGTCTATGGCGACCCAATGCATGAGCGGCGTTAGGTCAAACCACTTAGGCTACCACTGCTTCTTCTACATTGACGCTACGTCGTTAACTAATATGAATGACCCGAAGACTATTTGACCATAAGTAACGTTGCATAAGTAACAGATTGAAGCCTGGAATTAATAATTTTGATGTTATTAACTTATTCCCGTCTATTTTCAGACTGAGCATGACCAACACAGTCCTGTCGAAGAGAAAGTTGACCTGGTTCGTGGAACAAGGACTCGTTGATGGATGGTAAGACTTCTAGTATCTTAACAGTGACTTAATGGGGGCTGTCGCGTGTGAATTTGCCACTAGAGGCGCTAGTGTCGCGTGACGTCCAATAACATTCAGTTTTCACAGGTTTTGGCGGGCTTCGTGATATAAATCATAATTTCTTTAATTTACCTGTTGAAAAGTGATTATTTGGCTATGAATGTAAGCGCTTTGAAAAAAAAAATCCTTTTTTCCAAACAAAACGGAACTGCACAACATTGCGGCATAGCTACTCGATATGATGATGGTTATTTATAATTTAAAAATTGAAAACTGTGTCGGCGCCGACCTTATAAAGTCGCCTTTGACAGCTACCTCTGGACCTTAGTCAACAGTGGCGCCAACTGGCGAGCAAAGAAATGATAGTCCCCATTCGTTCTCTCATGGAAACTTTTAACTTTCTACTGAACCTACAAGTGAGGTTGGATACTTGGCAGTAGAATTTAGGGTACGAATTTTCGAAAGAAAGGACTTTCGAAAATTCGTGTCCTAATTGCTATTGAGATCTTTAGAATGACAAAGGTGTCATATCTAAAAATCTCTTGCGTTATAGTGTCAAATTTCTAATCTATCTAGTTCTAGTTCTAATTATTTCTTATATCTTCGAGGAAACTCTAGGTTTATGATTCTTTATAGTTTCATATTGTAATATTTTATGTACAACTGTTTGTTTCATAATTAAAAAAAAAAAAAACCCAACTTCCTTATTAACGACGTAGAGTTAGTGCGGTGTATAGGCGCACAAAAATCTGAACAAAATCGCTGCAATTTACCGCCCAGTAACAGTGGCCCATGGACGTAGTACTATTAAATATTCCGTGCCATGGAGGTAACAAGTACATCTGGAGCATAAGTTTAGCATATTAGTGTACTAACCATAGCTCTAAGTTTGTAACTACTAATCAATATGGATTCGGTCCGAAATAAATGATTTGTATTGTACTATGTTGTATAAGTAAAAATAATGTGAAATAATGGTTATCCGGAGAGTTGTCTGGTCACGTGACTAGCGGGAACAGGTCAGCCGCTGCTGTGGCATTAGCTTCCGATCCTCGTGTCTTATTGATAAACTAGTTGTGCCCTGCGAATTCGTCTGCGTAGAATATAAAATTGCCGATATCTTTTCTTTCCGATATCCGATTTTAATAAAACATATGTAGTATCGAGTGATGCTCTATTTACCATTGAAAACCGCACTCAAAATCGTCCCGTAGCTCTTGAGATTAGCTCTAACAAACAGACAGTTAGAAAGAGACGGAAAAAATACTCTTTTATTATAATACTAGCTGAACCCGCGGACTTCGTACCGTCTTAGATTTTTTTGGGTATGAAAAATAGCTTACGTCCTATTTTGTAGACCTACTGAACATGCACTCCAAATTTCATAAGAATCGGTCGAGCCGTTTCGGTGGAGTTTGGTTACAAACACTGTGACACGAGAATTTTATATATTAGACTAGCTGACCCCGCGGACTTCGTACCGTCTTAGTTTTTTTTTGGGTATGAAAAATAGCTTACGTCTTATTCTCAGACCTACTGAACATACACTCCAAATTTCATAAGAATCGGACGAGCTGCTTCGGTGGAGTTTGGTTACAAACACTGTGACATGATAATCAGTATATAAATAAAACGCAAAAGTGACTGACTGATGTATCAACGCACAGGCCAAACCACCGGTCGTAGATAGTTGAAATTTGGTATGTAGGTTCCTTGAGGAGTGTAGGGGAGCACTAAGAGAGGATTTCTCGAAATTCCGACGGGAACGGGAAAAAAGGGGATTTTTACATTTTAATGTTTACGCGCGTACGAAGTCGCGGGAAACAGCTAGTTTAATATATTAGATAGATAGATAGGAGACGATAGACCGGCGCTGATATCCTTGTAACACTATACCATTCTGCTCCCTAATGATACAATCCACTATTTCCAGGGACGATCCCCGCATGCCCACGGTCCGCGGGGTCCTGCGACGGGGCATGACGGTGGAGGGGCTGCGCCAGTTCATCCGAGCCCAGGGCTCCAGCCGGTCTGTCGTCTTCATGGAGTGGGATAAGATCTGGGCCATCAACAAGAAGGTATCTATTACCATGGGTGCGGTTATGCCATTGTATATTGTGCGTTCCAATAGGGACCCATTACCATTGCCTATGTGTTTGTATGGTCACCGTTACCGCCTTCCCACCTCGGATAGATAGACTTCCTTGAGGAGCCAGGTCTTTTGTTTTGCCGTGAAAATTCCGGGTTCTGGGCAGCTGTAAATAAAAAAAAAAAACAAAACTCAATAATTCATTCAGCAAATCAGCCACATAGGGGCACTTTTACACGTCAGAAAAAGAATTTACCAGCGCTTCCTAGACCACTGCTTGAGAATAAGCGCCGCAAAAACGCAGAAGGCCTTTTTTTTCAAAATTTCCACATAGTTACAAAATTTACATTTGCATTACATGTATAAAATATACATATAGGTACGTACTAAAATTACATTGAAGGGATGTATAGTTCCTAACTTAAACTTAAATCTAAGATCTTAGAAATGTCTCAAGTCTTAGTCTCCAAGGGTCCGGAAAAATAATATCATGGAGATTGCTTCTATTGTCAAATAAGTATAAATTATAATTTCATTTATATATACTTGTCAATAATAATCTCCCGTAATAATCGGAGGCTCTGCGCTCGAAGCTGTCGACCATTATGTATACCTGGGACAAACGGTCCAGTTAGGTAGGTCCAACTTCGAGAAAGAGGTCAATCGTCGAATCCGACTCGGTTGGGCAGCGTTCGGGAAGCTTCGCAGTGTCTTTTCGTCCAAATTACCGCAGTGTCTCAAGTCGAAAGTCTTCGACCAGTGTGTGTTGCCAGTGATGACTTATGGTTCCGAGACGTGGGCGCTTACGATGGGTCACATAAGAAGGCTCAAAGCCACTCAGAGGGCAATGGAGAGGGCTATGCTCGGGGTTTCTCTGCGTGATAGAATCAGAAATGAGGATATCCGCAGCAGAACTGGGGTCACCGACATAGCCCGAAGAATTGCGAACCTTAAGTGGCAGTGGGCGGGGCACATGGCTCGCAGGACTGATGGCCGATGGGGCCGGAAAGTTCTCGAATGGCGTCCGCGAACCGGGAGACGAGCTGTCGGTAGGCCTCCAACAAGATGGAGCGACGACCTCGTGAAGGTCGCGGGAAACCGGTGGAAGCAAGTAGCACAGGACCGGTCGGAGTGGCGAGCCTTGGGGGAGGCCTATGTCCAGCAGTGGACGTCTTTCGGCTGAAATGATGATGATGATGATGATACTTGTCAATAGGCGCAGATATCTATGACGCCTCTCATTAATAACAACTTACTCTCATTTTCAGGTCATTGACCCCATAGCACCCCGCTACACCGCCCTAGAAGAGAACCCAGTGCCAGTGAACCTAAAGGGAGTAACCGCCGACAGCAACATGAACGTGGCTTTGCACCCTAAGAACCCCGACGTAGGGTCCAAAGTCGTGTGGGTCTCGAAGAGGCTGCTCATTGATCAAGTCGACGCGAAAACATTGAAGGAGGGGGAGAATGCCACGTTTATTAACTACGGGAATGTTATGATTAATAAAATACACAAGTGAGTACGATATTTATAACTTACCTACTGATCTTTATTCACAACAGAGCAATAGAGCTGTACCAAATTCAATTAGCTTTCTTCCTAGATACGTTACTGAGACAAGACACTAAAGTTGTCAGCTACTTTTGATTACGGATGTACTTTGACGATATCTTTATACAAAACTAGTCGGCTCGGTGAACTTCACCTCCACCTCGTTTCACCACGGATTCCCATACAAAGATTCTTTTTTTAGGTGTTTCCGATTAAATTTTTCCCGATTTTTTTCTTTCTAAACATTTCCTGATGTATCCCGGGGAGTAAAACAAAAAAAGAATCAGTCAAATCGGTCCAGCAGTTCTCGAGCCCTTTGACATGGAAATGAGCTTATAATCAATAATATATACGGTGTGACAGCTGTTTGAACTCACTGGCTCAATGCGCCACCTGGTGAGCATTTTTTTTAGGAAGCCCTTCATGATGGTAATTCATTACGTATAGTATTTTCATCTCACGACTGCGGGCGAGCCATGGTTGCAGTGGTGACGCGTATGAAGCGGCAAGACAGCGAGCTCCGTATATGTATCCACTCACACTACCATGGCTCACCTCACCCGCAGTCGTGAGATGAAACTACTATACACCTTATTTTTACCGCAGACTAAAAATTCCATTTTTTTTCTTTAGATCAGCCGACGGCACTGTCACCAGCATAGACGCCACGCCGAACCTAGAAAACAAGGATTACAAGAAAACCCTCAAGCTGACTTGGTTGGCGGACGCAACACAGTCGCCGAAGGTTCAAGTCTTCTGCGTATATTTCGACCATATCATATCGAAGGCTGTGCTGGGGAAAGACGAAGATTTTAAGAAGTTCATCGGACATCAGACGAGAGTGAGTTCTACATACTGTTTCCACCAATGTCGACGAAGATGGTGTTACAGGCATCGGCACGAAACTTGAGCGGTGACCTTCGATGAGGTCAAAAATAAGGTCTCAGGCTCAAGGCTTTGTCGTGCGTGCATACAAGGCCCTTCAGTCGTAAACATGCGCAGAAATCCCCTCTACTTTTGCTCACCGCTCAAGTTACGTGCCGCGACCTGTAGCATCGAACGTAGCGTTGCATTTTAGTACGTTTCTCAGCTTTTAGGTAGATAGTGCTCAAGGGCGAATCCAGGGGGGGGTCATGGGGTCATGACCTGGTCTACTGCTATTATGTATGTTTAACCCCTGACGCGAAAAGGGGGGGGGGGGTGTATGACGTGACCCCCCGAGTCGAAAGCTGGATCCGCCCTTGAGTGCTTGTTATGATCACTGTAAATCTTGCCACGCCTATTTGGTAAGAGTCTAAATTTAAAGATCTCGACTCATTTTTACGAGACTCCAGAGCTTAAAAGTCTAAGCCTGAGTTTACGAGGATTTAGAGCATATCCGCCGCTGGTCCCACTGAAAAATGTAACAATCTTCGTTTGTTCCAGTGGGAAGTCCCAATGCTGGGCGAGCCGGCGCTGTCGTCGCTCAAGGTCGGCGCCGTGATCCAGGTAATTTTTGCATGCTAAGGCTAGTTAAGTGCGAGTTTCTATTTTAATATGAAGATCTTTGTTCTCCACACTTCTCTTATCTTACTAATATAATAAAGCTGAAAGTTTGTGTGTTTGGATGTTGGTTGCTCAATCACGCTAAAACGGCTCGACCAAGTTGCATGAAATTTGGCAAACAGATAGTTTGTAACCTGCAATAAGCTATAGGCTACCTATTGTCCCCGAAATCCCGGACACTCATTAGAGAGTACTTTTGATAGAAATCTCGGGAATCCCACAAATCCCGTCATTCCGGGAATCCCGGGAAAGGTTTCAAAGGTATCCTTGAAAAACGACTTTGTTAAATTCCCTGCAAACGAAGTCGCGTCTAAAAGCTCGTGGCAAATAAATCTATTATTTCATTTTTATTATTTTATTTCATTTATTATTATTTTTCGACTCGAATTCCTAAATATATTACTTATATACATATACATATATATATTTATTGTTTAGTTTATGTATTTTATAATTTACTATAGTATTATGTAGTCTATATACATATTATAATATAATATAAATAAGTATATTTAGTTTTCTTTATTTTTCTGTACATACTTATTTGTCTACTCGTGAACATGTTTCCTCTCCACTACTCAAAGGTTAGCTGGAAGAAATGCCTTGTAGGGATAAGCTCGCCTTTGTACATTGTATGTGTCTCTTCTCTGTATTGATAATTGTATTTGTGTGTTTTATTCTGTACAATAAAGTGTTACTTACTTACTTCAGCTGCAGCGGCGCGGGTTCTTCCGCGTGGACGCTGCGCCCGCGCCGCCCTCCGCGCACACCGGCCGCGCCGCGCCGCTCGTGCTGTTCCACGTGCCAGACGGACACAGCAAGGAGATGCCGGGGCAGGTGAGTCGCTATATCACAGAATATTTAATAGTACTACATACAGAACGGCCACGGAATCACCCGCCTAATCTAGCCTGCGCGCAACTCGCCCTTACCGTCATTTGTTTCATCCGGAGATGGAGAGTGGATCGTTGGCCCGCGTACTGATACACACGCATTTACAAGTGTACAGACGTCCTCGCACGCAAACATTGACACTTCATTCGGATTGTATTCGAAATCGTGCTTTTGTAGGCCGTGTCTGCCCTGTGGTTGTGGTCTAAAGTCTAATATGTCATCGGAACTGAAAATTTTTAATTGTGGCACACCTCAATACATATACTGGATTTCTAAATATTTGAGGAATTAAAATAACAAGGCGGCTCGGTCAATTTATCGTCTCATCAATAGCATAGCATAGTACAGTCGAGTTCATTAATATGTGTACACTTTTGGACCTTATTACAATGTGGTAAAGTGCAAAAGTGTGTATATATTGGCGAACTCGACTGTACGACGCAACTTAGAAGGCGCGCGGTGAAAAGCACTTAAGCCGTTGACGCAGAGTCTATTTTTGCTTAATCCACGCGCCTTCTAAGTTGTGTAAACCTGTATAGTTCCGGCCCGTTTACACATATCATGATCATCATCTGCAGGACTTAGGACTCCCGCAAGGCTCGCCGCTCAAACCTGTATTTGCCTCTTGTACGAATGAAAAAAAAAATCGCTGTGTGCAGTCAGTGGTGGGGGATACGAAAACGATCGCAGCATATCACACGGCCAAATATGTAATTTCTGACGGACACCAATGAAGTGAACTGTCACTGCTGCGTATTGCATTGCATGAAGTACATCTGGAGCCGAGTAATGTCATCCGAGGTTTCTTTTGTCTTTATCTCTCGTTATGAGGTTAGATAAAGAGACATACAAGCCTTTTACGCCACAAATTTTCGTCACAGAGTTAGTTCCACTTATTAGATGGCCCATAGTCCGTCGACCAAAGAGTATACTTGCATATTGCGCCCCCGGCTTCACATCCGCTTGTTGGCGCTGTCGTCGTGCACACTCAACTCACTGATGGTAGTGGATTCCCCATTTATATGGATTATGTATGGATCTGCCTTATTCATTTTTCAGACCTACTATAGCTTGCGGAAATAAAGTGTTTTTATCCGGCATAACAGTCACGGGCATAACATATTTGTTTAACTAAGCTATCGAAATGAAACCTTGACTTTTAAACTTAAAACAGCGGCGTTTCGGTAACGTTTATTCCTTATTAAAAAAATACAAAAAAACTTTAACAAAATAAATATTCTAACTCTCTCATAGGTTCACTTCACTCATCGAATGTGTTTCGTACACGAAAGGGTTGGCGAAGACGAATTCAATGGCGATTCGCTGCTTGGGGTGCATGACGAGCATTTGATTGAGGAGCTCCGAGAGCGCGGCAAGCTTCGCCTTGTCTCTGTACCTCTCGCTCTGCGATCTATGCTTCGACCATTCTATGAAGTACATTTTGAAGAGGACGCTCTGAATCCTTTCCTTTTTGTAAAACTTGTATATCAACTTGAAGGACTGAAAAAAGAGATTGAAAGCGATTAATTTGGCTCTTTTCATTTTATGCGTGCATGATACAAATGATGTAATTTTACTTCATTTTCTTACTATCAGAAGAATACACATCTGTACATTTTCTCATATAATATATCGGAGTAAATGGACGATAGGGTATTTGGCACAGAAAAACCTTACCTGTCCATTAGGTCCGATGACCCGCGAAAATGCGTCACCCGAGAAATGGTGGTGCCTGAATTTACTGTGCAGGTGCATCTCGAACGGGATTTCGTCCAGCGTGCACAACTGCTTGTACAGTATGCCGTTATTGTAACTCCCTGGGAACAGCATCGTCCTTGTAGCCATTTCGTACATGACCAACGCCGTCGACCAGACGTCGATACCGTAGTCTGCAGGGTACCCCAATATCAACTCCGGGGCACGGTAGTTCACCGTCCCAACCTTTGGTAGCAATATGCCATTATCATAGTAGAATGCTCGGTCGAAACCGCACAGTTTCAGCTTTGTTTCGTCGCCACTTACTAGGATGTGGCTTGGTTTAATGTCTAAAAAACACGTTAAAAAGATTAATAAGAATAATAACTTTGAAAAAGGGTTCTTAAAGGGAATCCCATTATTAGAAACTTCTTTAATTTCTTGGCCAGAAATTCAGTAGACCTCGCGGCTGAAATAGGGAACTAAAATATAAATGTACGTATGTGATGATGTATGGATGTGAAACGCAGAACTAGTGCCTTCATGGACAGGTCTGCTGAATTCCTGGTCTAGTTTTAGATACGCTGCTTTCGTTATGATATAGTTGAACATGTCGGTACCTGAATGAATGATATTATTGTTCCTCAGTATTGTCACTGCAGAGACTAACTGTGCGCTCAATCTTTGCACCACATCTATATGAAAACTCTGTTTTTGGTTATCCAAAACTTCACGTAAATTTTTAGGGTAGTATTCCATTAAGAAGCACCATTGTCCAGACATGGAAAATCCATTAATCAAACGGACACAATTTAAGTTCTGGTCGGGGACACCCTTTTGTAATCCCATCAGCATATTTTCCTTATCAAGTCCGAAATTAACTGTATCACACTTGCTCCTGCAAAAAGAAATAGCGTTAGAGCATCTTTTCCTTCTTCTATCTTCTATATATATAAAACAAAAACTGACTGACTGACTGACTGGCTGATCGATCAACGCAGAGCCGAAACTACTGGTCGTAGAGAGCTGAAATTTGGCATGCAGGTTCCATAGGGAACGAAAAAAAGACGGGATTTTACATTTTAATATTTCTGCGCATACGAAGTTGCGGGGTAAAGCTAGGAGGTAATAAATCTATTATTTAATCAGCAACCGTTAGATGAATAACTATGCGAATTTGTTATTTTTTATTCAGATACATACTTAAGAACTTTGACAGTATTCTTGCATCCATTTTTATCTTCATAAATGTATAATGAGGAAAATCTCCCACGGTGTATAAGTCCTGTTAAAAAGTGTTTTTCACCTAGAAATGATTCCATTCTAGCTTCCACTCTCTGAGCCAATGTGTCATTGATAAGAGTATTGTTTCTGATTTTTGTTATTGAATCGTCCTTGGTCACAGTTTTCTTATTATTGTTTGTAGATTGGTCTGTATTTAATGCTTTGGCTTGCTTTTTCGTACTTATATTTTGTACCTTAGCATTTTCGGTCTTTTTATCATTTTTCGTTTCGGATGTGTTTGGTTTTACGTTTTTAATTACGACTAAGTTATTATCATCTGTTTGTTGAGTACAGCTGGTGTTTTTATCCTTAACTACAAGTTTTTCCACAGAGTTCTTTTCTTGACTTTCATCGTTCATGTTTCTTTGACAAGAAATTCCTCCAGAAGAATCAACTATTACAACATCATTAGTTACGTTTGTATTATTTTGATTTTCATTTATGTCAGAATTGGACTTTAATACTATATCGTAATCAGTATCCAATATTAAAATTGGTTCTGTATCGAGATCGATTACGCAATCATCAACAATAATAAGGTCGTTGTCGACTTCTTTTTGAGGAATGTTGTCTTCTATACCCGTTAAATCGACTGTTACATTATCTATAAGACTGTGTTGGTCCTGTACTTTGGTATCTGAATTTATGAATATAACATCTTCAGTACCGTCATTAGTTTTGCTGGTATTTAATAAATAGTTCGTTTTTATATCTAATGATTCGACTTTAATTATTGCGTCATTTGTCAACTGTCTAGAAGAATTTGCATTTCCATGGTCTCTTTGATCGGAATCTAAAGTAACTTTACTATTGAAGGAAATATTAATATTTGAGTTGTTCGGGGATAGTTTTTCAACACTATCAGATAAATTCTCACTTTCTTTCTTGAGATTTATGTTACAATCCGTACTTATTTCTGTAATAACGCATTGATTTTTAGCTGCCGTTTTTTTTAAAGTCTCATCTAACTTAGGCAAATTTTCAGGTATTTCTTCTTTGACAATGGTTTCACATTTTATTTTAGATTCATTTGTATCAATCAAATTTTCTTCAATTTTAAAGGAGTCATTGAGAGATGCGCCCCTGAAAAAAAAGTAGGTTAAATAAGTCGTGTATTTGTTACCAAAAGCAGTATGTAATATTTTCAAGTAGTAAATGTACTCGTACCTTTGACTATGGGTTGTAGACTGTAACGCGTGACCATGTTTTTCCACGTTCTTATCACGTGAAGAAAATTCGTCACGTTTTTTAAAATCTGCATTTAACCCGTCATCTTTTATTATTGCAGTATATGTGTCCATTGCGAAGTCATCGATGTAAATAGATTCCTTAACATCGATTTTAGAAATGTCCAAATGTAAAGTTTCGTTGTTAGAACTTATCCCAGTGTTTATATTTGCTGTATTATTTTTCAAATCATTTAAGCTGTCCACAATTTCATCAACGTTAATGTCGTCGAGAAAACTGACATCTGTGTTTTCATGGGTACTCTGATCGTCTTTATCGTCTTCTGATTGTATAGATTCATCGTCGGTGGTGTCTCCATGCTTTAATATAATATTGATTTCAAGTTTTATTTTTTTACATTTATTACCTCTCGTTTGTTGTTTTTTAGTTTTTACTGGTGTCTTTTCTTTTGTTATCAGTTCCTCTTCATTTTCGCTTTTTGCATTAAATGATATGATTAAATTTTCTTCAGGCACAAACCCTTTACTTTTAGGAATAGTAGACATTTTCTTGTTGAGAATGCTATTTTCCCTAATTTCGTCGTGTTTGTGATAATGATTTTTCCGTTTCAATTTTGATCTTAAATCTGCATTAGTTTCTTTGAATGATAATAATTGTTCTCCTTTAATCGGATTATAATCAGAATTATTATGGTAATGAGTATCTGAGTGGTGACAATTAATCTTTTTTACTACGCTTTTTATAGGGGACTTGCTTTTGATAGATTCCTTTTGTGGAGAAACTTCACTGTGTTTAGTTTTGGATTCCTTAAGACTATTCCTGCCGTTTTTGAATTCAGTTTTCTTTTTCTCATGGATTTTGTTAGTTTTCAAGTTTAAAACTAGGTCTCCCTTTCTCAAATAAGATTTATCACATTTCACACTGAAAGTTTCTTTTTTAACCTTTGATTTAACAATTCCTTTGGTAGTTTTTAATTTGGTATCTTTTTTATTGGCTTTACACGGAGTACTTATTTTATGAGCTTTAGATATGCAAGCTTTTTTGTTCGATTTTAGCTGGGTTAATTTAATATCAGCTTTGCTTTCAGGAGTTTTATAGTTTTTAATTATTCGAGGCGTCGTGGTGACTTTTTCTTTTGTCGGAAGTTGCGTAGATTTTAAGTTGGCCGTTTCTTTGCACAAGTTAACATTTTGATAAGTCGTAGGTTTATTATCTATTTTTTTAGTGTTATGCTGTGGAACTTCTCTTTTAGTTGGACAACAGTGTAGTTTGAGGTCGGATAAACGAACTTCTTTTTTAACTTTGGGCTGTTCGGTCGATGAATTGACGATCAATGTGGCTTTTGATTCGTGTACTCCTTTATTTGGTTGATGATTTGAAATAATTTGTGTGCATTCATTTGGTATGGTATTTTCTTTGCGTACCAACTTTGGTTTCGTTGCAAAATTATGATAAAGCTGTCGAAAAAAGTAAAATAATTGTTATAATAATGTATATGTCGATAAATAAAATATATATAAAAAGGGTAGGTATTTAAACCCTAGCTTCAATGGTTTCAAAAATTGTGTATACAAAACTACCTATTTATGTCCAATGCATTGTTATATTTTAAGTAATTCCAAATATTACATTATTTTATCCATAAACTTAAAGTACCGGACGGAAGAAGGTAGACTGCCTACACAAGTTGAATGTACTTCGGTATACGTTTTTACATAATAAAAAATATGTATTCCTACATTGTTTTTATGAACAGATTATATTTAGGAATTGAACATTTGTAGCATACACCGAGTACAATCCAGTTTCTTAATGTGTTGTTGAAATGCTTTGGGGTAATTCCATGGTCACATTCCTTACATTTTGACTTGAATATGACAACAGAAATGATTTTATTTTGAAAATGAGGACATATATATATATAGTTTGAATTTAATTTGAATATTATTATTATTAAATATGTCACAGCTTAGTAGCGTAATGTAAGATAAAGAAAAATAGTGATAAAAGCAAATCAACTTAATTTTAAAACAACAAACAATTTCTTATCACTTGCATTACAATTTTTTTCTGTTTTGTAATATGACTATAAATCCTTTATTACCCTTTGCAATCTTTGGAGAACAAGTTTTAAAAGGGGATGGCATTACAATACTCAATGTTTTTGACCCTTCTTGACAGTCATTCAAATTGGACATTTTCAAATTCCTTAATATTTTTTATATCGGTGGTATATGCGTACGAGCGCACAGCCCACCTGATGGTAAGTGGTCACTGCGGCCCATGGACACCGAAATCCTATGATCCTTAGAAACCATAAGATCTCGAATGCGTTGCCTACCCTGAGGCCTAAGATGGAATGCCTCTGTGTCAGAAATTTCACCGGCTGCCTTCACCCCCTACCGGAACACAACAGTGTGAGCACTGCTATTTGGCGGCAGGTTAGCGGGGAAATACGGTGGTACCACCCCGGACGGACTAAGCACCAGGCAACCACTAGCAAAGTCTATTCCTTCATAATCAGCAGTGATTATTAAAACTTTAGAAAATCATATTCCGAATTAATACCAAATGAAGAATTAAGAGTTCAAAATATTTGCCATTTTGAAAAATAGAATAGAA
Source organism: Aethes cnicana (assembly GCA_963971205.1). NCBI lineage: Eukaryota > Metazoa > Arthropoda > Insecta > Lepidoptera > Tortricidae > Aethes > Aethes cnicana. Next base: position 9,264,915 of record OZ020288.1, read on the forward strand.
ATAAGGCACATAGATGATAAGATTAAGTAGGTACATACATTATCAATATAGCTCTCTCAATTTTTATTAAATTATAATATACTTTCTTTTAACCTATTCTTTCCACTTGGAACTGGGTTTTTATCCTAAATTTCTAATTAATTAAAAATACAACCACAAAACAAATTATTTAAACTATATTTTTTGCAAAAAATGCTTTGTTTCATACAAATCTTAATAGTATTTGGAAGGTACAGGTACATCTATGAAGATTGATAAAACGGTACAAAATGATAAAAGAATTGACAACATTTTAAATTTTTTGCAAGGTGTAATTCGAAAACAATTTTGGTATCTTTATCTAAAGGATTCAATTCAAAGAAAGTTTCAGTTTTTTTTTGATCATTACTTTTGAGAAAATGGTTTATTAGTGGTAAATGGTGCGTGACTACTAAGTGACGTAATATGGCTCTTTCACTGTACATAATAATATGAATGCGCAGAAGTGTTAAGTAAGTCATTTTTGACTTACGCCGTTTTAGATTTTCAATTTAAATTTTAAGTAAGAAATTTACCACTTACAAGAAAAAGAAAAAATACAAATCCTTTAAAATTTTTCAAACTTTCTAACAAGCTAATAAAAAAATTAAATGTTGTCAATTCCACCTTGACCGGGACTACTATCCATTTAATTCCATTAAGGCTGTTGCCAACCTTTGCGAAATGCCTTCATAGGCTCAAGTGATACGTTTGACAAAGATCTTGTTTTTTATATAATGTAATAATAATAATAATATAAGCCCTTTATTCAGAATAGTGTGTTTGTTATTAGTCAGTTAATGTGATTTTCTTTTGTGCTGTCTGTTTGTCTTTTTCTGGCAAAGGCCTCCCCTAACTTTCTCTCTTTGTTTTTTTAGTATTGTAAATATCTTAACTAATATGGGGCTACTAGTGAGTTCAGTGCAGATAGTGATGTAATTAATGGACATCTCGAAGTAAACAGGGTAGTACCTATGCTGTTCTATTCATATTTTAATAAGTCATGTTTCATAGCGTTATTATTACCCTTTCATCCGACCTCCAATGTTTCAGCTTTGCCCCATCTCCGTAGGTGTGTTTATACTTCATTTATTTTACTTTAACAACAATTAGTTAATAAAAATAACTACACACAAATAAATATGTTTGTAAACTACATATAGTTACTATAATTCAGCCGTAAAATTTTTGTACAGCTCCCACTTGTATTAGTTAACAAAATTACACTTCACTCTAATGAAATGACTCAATCAAAACAATGTTTATGTTTAAAAAGGCCTCAAATAATAAAAATACATGATCGTCATACTTTTCATACATTTTGTATTTTTAATTCATAACTTAATTATTATACAACAACCTGTAAACTATAAGTTGATACAATATTTTTAAATAAACTTATTAAATGACTGACTCAAAGCCAGCATTGATTCATATTCATGTAAATAGTACCCACAAATTACTTACAATATTTTCGTTATTTTTTAACAAAACGTGACAATATTTTCTTTCTGTACCTATTAAAAAGACAATTTTGCAAATGTCAACTGTGGCTAAAGGACGAGCAGTGTATGGTGAAATGATAAATGTTTGGTATAGAAGATAAATAAGTACTTAAAGTAAATTTTCAGGAAGCTCAACAAACATCAACATCCATCTTGGCCAACGGTCGTTGAGCAACCCCTATAATTTTTTATGCTATTAAATTTCATAAACTGTCAATGTAGATATCACAGAGTTTTCTTTCAATACCGTTTCATTGTTACAACAATGCAACTACTACAAATACTTATGAATATGTTCATACTTTTATACAGACTTGAGCAGTAAAGACATTTCAATTACTTATTAATTAGGATGCAAAACTTACTCTGGGAGGTTTAGTTGGAGTTCCTCCAATACTCTGGAGAAAATTAGCAGCCCAGCTGTTCCGTTGTCGCTTTATCTTACTTACATCAATGAGCACATTGTTATTCCTACTTGAAGTACCATAATGTACTTGGTTACTAATAACACTTTCATGTTGTACTTGAACCGGCACTTTTTCAATAAAATTATTATTATCCAATTTCACTTTTTTCGGAGTAGGCTCGTAGTTCTCCGTGGGCACAATCACTAGATTATTGCTACCTTGTTGAATAACGTACGGCTTCTTCGACATTTTTATAGATTTTAATACGTAAGAGTCTAACAATGACGTCTACATGAAGTTCATTAAATCAAACAGAAATAGAAGGTAGGTTTAATATGTCCCGTCAGCACATCGCACACGAAATGTGAAACGCTTGATCGGCGAAACCAGGACTTGCACTTTTAACAAAGTAGGTAGGCATTTTAAAGAACAGATTCGTGTTAACTAGCTCTGTAATAATGCAGTGTAATAAAAAATTACAAGTTCTTGTCACCCACACAAAATCCAAAACAAAGATTCCGATTACAAAATGTTACATCGTCGCTTCATGTGACTTTTTCGATAACTTAAGTTGCGCACATGCTATAACCTCTTAACACTTGGGTCTCGATCTAAAAATAGATATTTACTTACAGGAATCTACTTCGATAATCGTGCCTTTATACTTAAGAATATTTGCTCCTAGTAAAATGTTTGAATGAGAGTTTTCGTTTTCAGATTCCATTTGACAGATAACTAATAATGTTGCCAGAGCTTGTTAATACTCCCCGATTCCGGGTAGATAGATATTTTTCATTCTTAAATATTATTTTTGATAGCGAGCTAGTATAGTGGCCTCTCTTTTGTATTTGTACTTTAGTACACAGATGAAAAGGACAAAAAAAAGGGCAGTGAGCGTAAACAATGGCTCCTCACCTCAGGCAGGCGCGGCGCACTCTTTGATTTCTTCGCGCTCGATACAAGTACACGCCGGCTTCGCACCGTGGCGTGATGATTAGTGGTTGCCGCGCACTGCTAGCGAAATGCACGCGCGCGCGTTTTATCTTTATGTACGTCGCGACATAAGAGTCAAATATGCTATGAAATTTGAATTATGTCAAAAATATATTGTATAGCAAGGGTTGTAGTAACAACAACAGTAAAATGATTTGGTAAAGAGTAAAATGATGAAATTTGGTATGGAGGTAGTTCAAGACAACCCAATTTTTTTTTATAAGAATAATAACAATAACTATGTATGTACAATATAGTAACATTGGATACGCAAATTCTATGTACGCGGGACGAAGTCGCGGACAACGGCTAGTATATTGTGATAATGCAGTTTTGTTACTGTGTGTCTTCATTTTGAATTTAGCTGATTCATAAATTGACATATAAAGTATGTGACGACTTTAACAGTAAATTACATTGTAGCATCTGTGTAGAAGAGGGTTTTTTAATTAAAAAAAAATAACTTACTTAACTTAAATAAGTATATATTTTGATAATAATACTAACCTAACCTATGTACAAATATACTAGACGCATGATTTAATATGTTCTCGAGTACGCCAGCCCTAGCGCTAGGGCGTGGCTTCCGAAAGAGCGCGCTGCATGCGATAGAAAGAGATGGCCACTTTGGGGGTTTGCGGCGCTCCAAAACCGGTTTTTCGTTAGCAGTCGGCCTTCTATACGTTAGTACTATTACTTATTCTGTGCCTCAGGCTATTTTATTATTATAGTTAGTAATGTCAATTCTTACAATATTAATAAAGTTTTATTGTTAAATCCTTAAATCATCACTATCATCAGTAAATTTTCGATTAAATAACGATGACATTTCCGTACGTCGATCGATCAAATCGACTAATTTCTTTCCCATTTTCATTTAGGATTAGTAGCAAAGAACTTAGTACTCGTCGACAGTATTTAGATGTCAGTTTACGTTTCACATCTTTTTTTTTAAAGACGATTAGTGACCAAATAGTTCGTTAACGACAATCAATGATGAAGCCGTGGTAGCCTAGTGGTTTGACCTATCGCCTCTCATGCAGAGGGTCGGGGGTTCGAATCCGGCTCGCAACTCGGAAATTATTTATGTGCGAAATTCAATTTGAATTTACCACTGAGCTTTTCGGTGAAGGAAAACATCATGAGGAAACCTGGACGCATCTGCGAAGTGACTTGGATGTGTGCGAAGTCCCCAATCAGCACTGGGCCAGCGTGGGGACTATAGCCCAAACCCTCTCGTGATCAGAGGAGGCCTTTGTCCAGCAGTGGGCCGTACGTAAATAGGCTGTTGGTGGTGGTCGTGGTGGATAATCAATGATGACATTTCCGAACGACGATCGATCTAACGACTAATTTATAAAAAAATCACTCCCTCAGTTTGTCGTTTTTTTCAGATTCTGTGCAGTTTTATTTGTTTTCGATTGAAACAATCGGCATAAAGTTTGATTTAACGCCATTCGTTCAAAATCGCTCAATACAAAATACGTTGCACCTTAGCCTTATTACTATAAACGTAAACAGGCAAATGTCAAAATTGTCACATGTCATGTTGGTAATTAGATCTTTTTGTTTTTTTACCTATTGTCACATCTAGACAGCTACACGTCAGTTAGGTAAGGTTAAGTACCTGAGTCGTGAATCTACCTACGCTAGCTACTTCGGATAGTAATAGGACCAATTTCTGAGAAAAAATAACACAAAAAAGTGTTACTATTTCAAACTTCTTCTTTACAGGCATTATGCTTAAAAGTTACAGAATTATTCTTCTAATATCAGGAAATAAACCTAAAATTGTATAATTCGTATTTAATTTTACGTTATTTACGTTATAGATTATAATTATCACTGTTGCCAATGTAAAATGACTTTCATTGTGTTTTATTTTTGAACCAGCCAGTCCAATCTTTTACTCTAAATATGTCGTTGTATGTGCATAACTTGCAGTTTAAAATGTTCAAAAATCATCCAGCTTAGCATTTACTCGGTTTCTAAATTATTATGTGCAATAAATTTGCATAACACTCACCACCGAGTTGATTCACCCACAATTCTGAGCTAAATCCACTTTGAACAGTTTTACCACTTAACTTAAAAATAATTGAAAGTTCACAAGGACTTGGTATTTTCAATGTATTCACGCCGCACACAAACATATTACTGTGTTAAAATTAAAAGAAGTGATGGTTTTGTTAAAAAGGACCGACTGCAAATTTGGGATGAACTCAGTGCAGGCAGGCCCCTTGAGTATATTGCTTTTGAAAGGAATAAAACATCTGGTGAACGCCATTGTAAAATTACATTCTTCGGATAGCATTCGTATAAATACCACGCGCAGTTTTTTTGTATTTTGTCCATGTTTATGCAATGTTGAAGTTAAAGTTGTTGGACGTTTAAATAATGTTAACATCGTGTATTTTGGAGTTAGTTAACTTAAATGAGAGAGTTATCTTAAATGACCCTTTTCTTGTTTATTCAGTTAATCCACTTAATAATTCATCTTTTTCAACAAAAATATATATCAGCCATACTCATTCAAGACTTAAAATTCATATTGCCAAGTTATTAACGGCCTAGCTAGGGCATCAAAATATTTGAATGGTTAGATAATCAACAGTTCTTATTTAAGAATACAATGAAGTAATGATTAGGTGTCATTAGCTAACTCACCGAACTATATTTGTTGCACCGAAATGATCGAACGAAAACCACAGCATCATTACGACTTACCGATTAATCCTTGCATAGGAATACATTTGTTTGTTTGTCCTTCTTTTACGTCAAAACAGTTAGTGTAACGTCATTTTCATTCTCAAAGTATGTACGAGAATCTGTTTTATTTATCATGAAATACTCTTCATTAAGTTCGGTTAAATTAATCGCTTCTTTCGGAAAAACGATGCGCTTTAGCCGCGTCACTCACTATACACATAAAGTATCAGTTTTCAGTACACCCATGGAAGTAGTAAGTAACTAATAATGTATATACTTATTTCCTCCATGAGTATTGAGTACACCATTGACACCATAGGTACATGAGACTTGGAATTGAAATACTGCGGTTTTATAGTCTACAAATATTGATAATGGGGTACCTTTTACGCTTATACTGGTAACACAATTCTAACTTTTTCTATCATATTTTTTCATTGTTCGTTTGTTTATAAATGTGCCTATACACGGTGGGTCAGAAAATATGGCAAATAATTAACCCACAGTATCGGCTATCGATCCTAAGTATATTGTATAGGTCTTTAATTTTTTTTAAGTTGGTAAAAAAAATAATTGCATATGGGATTGGTTGTGTGAGCGACGCCTGAATCCTATACAAAATATTTTTTTTTACCAGCTCAAAAAAAATTAAAGATCTATACAATATACTTAGAATCGATGGCCGATACTATGGGTTAATTATTTGCCATATTTTCAGACCCACCATGTATACTTGATACCTACCTACTATTTAATTTTTCTTCCGCCTTTTTTTAGGGTTCCATCGCCAAATGGCAAAAACGGAACGGAACCCTTATAATTTCGTCATGTCCGTCTGTCTGTCCGTCCGTTAGCCAAATATTTATGTATGCTTAGTAAAGCGTGCTAATCCATATGAATAAATGCGAAAGTAACTCTTGTCTGTCTGTCTGTTACCTATTCACACTTCAACATTCAACCGCTTGATCGATTTACATGAAATTTGGCATGGAGATAGTTGAAGTCCCGGGAAAGGACGGGGCATTTTTTATCCCGGAAAACGCATAAGTAGTTCCCGAGGGATTGCGATAACCGAATTCCACGCGGGCGAAGTTGCGGGCAGAAGCTAGTTAAACAATAAACGCTTTTTGACTAAAATTAACTTTTTTTTTCAACCCCGTGTATGTTTATATATGCGATTTTCGCATTATAACTAATGCGAATCAAAACCTATAGGGTAGTTTCATGATTGTAGGTCATCGGGAATCCATCCATATTTTTATATTATAACTCCGACAGACTGCGATGTCAATGTCAAGTTCACTATATGATTATCATTTCTTGAGTCGGTTCACTTGACACCGACTTCGCAGTCTGTCGGAGTATGAAGGCGGTTTTTTTTTCGGCTACAGTTTCCAAACATTACGTCGATTAATAGAAGTACACACAAGTAAAACTCTGAAGTCTTCGAAATTGACACCAAAATCATCTACGTGCTAGCAAATTTCCAGGAGTTTCCTCATTTTCTCATGGATCCCATCACCAGAACTGAACTAAATTAATATGGGACCAACTTGGAAGTATACCGCCTTGCGAACAAAAAAAAAATCATCGAAATCGGTTCACGTTTACTATTTATTTTTGGTGAACGTACATTAAAAAAACCGGCCAAGTGCGTGTCGGGCCACGCGCAAAGTATAGGGTTCCGAAGTTGACGATGCCCACAGTACCTTTCTAAGACTTATTAGCATCTAGCTAGCCTGTGGTATGAATGACGTGCCCGCCCGACGCCCCTGCCGCTCGAGAAAAATCATCATCATAAGTTGGTCGACTATTACTCGAAAGTTTGTACAGCCTACTTAGCTGTGATAGTTTTCCTTTCAACTACGTTATATATGCCACAACCGTGATTTTTTTCAGCCATCCAAATACCACCATTTAGCTGGCAGGGGGGGGGGGGGGGACACGTGACCCTAACAAAAAATAGCACTTTAAAGCTTAATATTTCACAAACGCATCACTTAATCAAAAAATAATTTGAACAAACCCACAATAATTTTTCAAGACCTATTCAACGATATGCCGCACCGTGGGGTACGCAAGAAAAAAAAATTACATCCCCACTTTACGAGTAGGGGAGGTACCCTATAAAAAATACATTTCAACATTTTATTGTACCACTTTGTCAGCGTAACTAATATGCATATTCATGCCAAATTACAGCTTTCTAGAACTAAGCATCTCCGAGCAATAGTGCGGACAGACGGACGGACGGACGGACGGACGGACGGACATGGCGAAACTATAAGGGTTCCTTGTGGACTTCGGAACCCTAAAAAAGAATGCCGACGAATTGAGAACCTCCTCCTTTTTTTGAAGTCGGTTAAAAAGACTACAACCTCTATACAATTTTGTACCATATCCATGAACCCATCTAAAATAAAATATAACATTCTTGTCAAACTAGTCAAACGTCTTACCAAAAATGGCATGTTTATAGAATTTTCTTCATAGATTGTGTTTTTTAAATAGTTCAGCGATTATTTTTTTATAGTATTACATTCAGTCATGCCGATCGATTGCCAAAGATCGACTTCAGGGGGGAAGGGCAATAATGGCATGTTCATAGAGAGAACCCCGCATGTCTGTGCTGCGGGAGTTCCAACAGCACAGCCTGATGAGGATATGAAAGGCTTTCTACAGTGTTACCTCCTGAAGGACGAAGCAGACGCACTCATAAGTGACGCTATTATTCCACCAAAGCCACCTCGGCCTCTCCCACCTTTACGGCATCCCATCCCTTTGGACCGCCGATATGGAGGCTTATTCTCCGACGTAGCTTCCATTGTTAACCCCCCAAACCAAACGAAGTTCCAATGCCTAGTTGATGATTTAAAAGACACCCCTTACGCTTCCTACTGGAATAAACAACTCGGTCACGTCAAAGATCCGATTCCCATGTTACCTGAAGGCTTCGACGTTTGCGGAACTACTTTTGGTAAGAAAACGCAATTCCATGGTCGGCTTTACGATATCGTCATGCCGAAAGAGCCACTGCCTGACAAAAGGCCGACTCTCCGTGCCGGTTACCAGGCCAATCGTAGTTATTGCCAACCCGCGTTCAACCCAGACTTGACTTACGGTCACCGAAGTTTTGTGGACAAGCGTGGAACCTATGCCAAGTGTTGCATAACTGACGACAGAGTTAAGATTGGCACTGGGGGACGCGTCATCGTTAATAGTGTACTAGCAAACTTCCAGGACTGTACGCAGCCCAGACTAAGAACCGTATTGGCGCCTTATGATAACATTAAAGAGGTACCTCATGGTTACGCTTTTGGAAAGCTCAAGCCCCCTGATAATTTAATCGAATGCCTCACAACTTGCCAAATGAACATAGGCAGGAAAACATTCCTAAATTGCTTTAAGCACCTGAATTCACTTCGCAAATGTTTATCTACGCGTTACTTACCCACGTTTTTTCACAAATTTTACCTGGGCCTCAAATATATGGATAAGGATAAAACAGGATGGCTTCCGAAAAGCACAGTGTACGATTATTGCGGTACAAAATTCATAAGGTTCGATACTTCCTTGATTGAGCCTTTACTAACCATGTGGAATGCATTTGATGGGTCGCGAATCGAATACAAGACGTTTGTACATGTCATCAATTATAGGGAGCCTTCACCAGAAATCCCGAAGATACCTGATATATTAGATGAGTGCATTGATTTCCGGACGACGTATTCCGAAATGGTTAAGCCTAATCAAGAACCTGACAACAGTCCCATGGCAGGGGTGCCTTCCGGCAGATATTTTGATTTGGATTATCCGATATCTCCCGATGGTTGTGTAAAAGCTGATAGGAGTTGCCTGCCTCATGAAACAGATGTCAGGTGCTCTTTGAATCCTAGTGTGTTGACCCGACTTTTTGTCACGCACAGGGACATGTATGAAAAACGAGATCCTGAAGTAGTTAGGCGGGTATTTGAAAATATTGGAGAGGATTTCAATGATGGAAGATTTGAGACCGTTTGGGAGGAAGCGAAAAAGTATCATACTGAAGGATGGGTGTGCTTTGAAACATTTCGACGCGCCTTGCAAAATTTAAGCCCTGAGGGAAACTAAAAATATTTTTAGACACTTGTGAAATCTATTTTTATAATGTTTTTGTAGTCGTATAGATAGTTTATTTTGTTTTTTGCACATTTACCGATCGTTACTAATAATATACCACTGAAAATTCTGCGTATTAATTTTATTCAAATACTTATGCAAGTGTAAAAAAGCAGTAATCACACATGGTCACTGAGTTTGGTCACATTAGTTTTTCAAGAACTCTTGGAATGACTGGTGGTACTTTCCGTTGGGGTCGTATTTGGAGACCAGTTTCTTCCATAGTTCCGGATGTTTAGCCCGCAGCTCCTGAACCAATTTCTTCCCGGCTTGTTTCTGTCTGTCGGTGCACTTCGCGCAGTGAGTTTCCAGGGCCTCTGGCAGTTTCTCTGTATAAAAAAGGCGATGCATTAGGAAATAATCTGATGAAAATCTTCATTCACTAAGTTGAAACCGGGTGTGCTTTGCGATACAAAAGTAAAATATCTCTGTGAAGATGTTGTGAAGACTTTGATGTTCCACGAGTTTCATAATTTTGCGTTACCTATCAGGTAACGGGTTGTCCGACATCGCACATTTCTGTAGTAGGAGAGCACAACAGAGTTTTAGAGAGTCAGTTTCAAGCGTTCGCGCGTTCGACTCATTTTTGATCTGATTAAACTATTTAAACCCTTCGTAATCGGAACCTATTTAATGAAACAAGTTTGACAATGTGCATGCAATGTCAATTTGATATCAATACAATAATTGTTACACTGCATGCGTACTTAAGCGTTTTTTAATGAAGTATTTAAGCTAATTATCTGTAGATTACCTACTGAACTTAATTGAAAATGTCGATTGGTTATGCATTGTCGCATTCAGGCGGAAAAGGAAATAGGGGGATGTTCATCGAAAGAAACCCGAGGGTGTGCGCCGCCGGCATGCGTAGCGCTCAGCCTCACGACTCGGTGGCGGGGTGCTTCAGACAGTACCTACTCCAAGACGAAGTTGACTCGCTGCTTGGTGACGCCATCAAGCCCGATCCTAAACGAACACCTCTACCACCTTTGCGGCGCCCAATACCAAGAGACATGCGCCACGCCGGCAGTTTTGGAGAGGGCCCCGAACTTATCAACCCGCCCACAAAATCCAAATTCGGAACTTTAGCAGAAGATTTGAAAACAACAGTGTATCAGTCTTACTGGAATAAAGCTCTCGGTAAAATAAGAGATCCAGTTCCGATGCTGCCGGAAGGAATGGATATAAATAAAACTACGTTTGGAAGAAAAAATCCTTTCTGTGGACATCTCTACGATATCGTAATGCCTAAAGACCCTGTCCCGGATAAAACTCAAAAGGACAAGGAAGTATGTTATCAACTTGATCGCAATTACTGTAGACCAGCTTTTAACCCGGAATTAGTATATGGAATACGATATAAAGTAGACCCTCATGGAAAGTTAATGAAATGTTGCTTAACAGATGATAGAGTGCCAATGGGTACATCTTCAAAAACTACAATGAACACCATACAGGCAAGTTTCCTTGAAGCGACACAGCCTAAACTAGGAACATTTGTAACTCCTAATAATAACATACAAAATGTTCCAAAAGGGTACGCATTTGGAGTTCTCAAACCTCCCGATAATCTTCCAGAGTGTTTGACTACATGTAAAATGAATCCGGAACGGGAGAGTTTAAAAAAATGTCTAGCTCACTTGAACACGCTAAGAAAGTTTATGAAAAAGCGTCACGACTCCACCATCTTTAAGAATTTAGTTTCGGGACTAAAATGTTACGACGAAGGGCATTCCGGATGGCTGCCAAAGGAGATTGTATATGATTATTGTATTAAAAGATACATAAGATTTAATCCGGATTTAATTGAACCATTGCTATATTTATGGAAGGCGTTCGACGGCAATAACATTGAATACAAAACGTTGATTCTCGCTATCAACTTCACAGAGCCATCTCCTGAGCTGCCTCGGGTTTGGGATATTGCGGGCGATTGCATCGATTTCCGTACAACGTATAGCGAAATGATAAAACCTCATAAAACGGTTAATAGAAAACTGAGAGCGGGTTTACCGTCAGGAAGGTACTTTGACCTGGATTACCCGGTGACGCCAGACGGCTGCTGTAAAGCATCGAAAGCCTACCTTCCTCATGAGTCAGATATGAAAATTTGCTTGTCGCAGAGTATTTTTTCGACACTCGGAGTGAGCCATCGAGATATGTACGCGAAACGGGAAAAAGATGGTGTAAAGAAAGTTTTTGAAGCTGCCGGAGAAACATTCCCAGACGATTCTTTCGGTAAAATTTGGAACCGCGCTCAGAAATATCACTCAAACGGCTGGGTTTGTTTCGAGACGTTCCGAAGGGCACTGAAGGAATTCCGCGACGATACAAATGGAGTTTAAACAATGGTCTATGATTATGTTTAACGTAAATTTAAAACTAAGGAAAGTTGTCATATACGTATATAGTCGAAATTGTTACTATGAAACATACCTTTCAGTTGTTTTACTTCAGGGGTGCAGGGCCCCTTATCGATGAGGCAGTTCGTGTAAGCCACCAACAGTCTCTCGTTGTCGAGGACTTCGGATAGATCCACGCTATCGAAGGAGGCGTCATATTGCTTATCAGCCGCCACAGCAATTGCCGCCAAACAAACAACTAGAATGATCGTCTTCATCTTGCGTTGCTGGTAATCTAGATACTGTGATCAGAATCTTTGATCCGATATTTATATGGAAGAGGAACTGACAATAATGATTTGTTCTCGGAAAGCTGCACATTATGGTCACGTTGTGTTGTAGGCGATTATAAGGCTGCAAGGTAGGTTTATAATTACGCATAGTAATGAATTGTGATATACCTAATACAATGAATGTCGCTTATTTATATATAGGATATAGTTATCACGAATCTGTTACTTTAGTGGTAATATTTATGTATATGTATTTAAAGTAAATCTAGTTACATTTCGGAATTATTAAAACAACAACTATAACAAAATCTAAAAAACCGTGGTACCAATGAAAAAAAGGGTGGAAACGTGGTACCGGTGTATAACTATAGTTTCACGATTATGATAGAAGTACTTACTTAAATTGTTTGATAGATTTGCCGTTCAGAGTTACTCGGAGTCAGGCGCGGCGCACTCTTTGATTTCTTCGCGCTCGATACAAGTACCCGCCGGCTTCGCACCGTGGCGTGATGATTAGTGGTTGCCGCGCACTGCTAGTGAATGCACGCGCGCGCATAAACTCTTAATGTACGTCGCGACGCAAGAGTCAAATGTGCTATGAAATTTGAATTAGGTCCAAAATATATTGTATAGCAAAGGTTGTAGTAACAACAGTAAAATGATTTGGTAAAGAGTAAAATGATGAAATTTGGTATGGAGGTAGTTTAAGACAACCCAAATTTTCATTTTTTCTATAATAACAATAACTATATATATGTCATGTACAGTATAGTATCGTCGGTTACGCAAATTCTATGAACGCGGACAACGGCTAGTATATTATGATAATGCAGTTGTGTGACTGTGTGTCTTAATTTTGAATTTAGCTGATTCATGAATTGACAGATAACACTATTCTACCTAACCTATGTACTACCTAATACTAGACGCATGAATGAGTTCTAGAGTGCGCCAGCCCTAGCGCTAGGGCGTGGCCTCCGAAAGAGTGCGCTGCATGCGATAGAAAGAGATGGCCGCTTTGGGAGCTTACGGTGCAACAAAACCGGTTTTTTGTTAGCAGTCGGCCTTCTGTACGTTAGTACTATTACTTATTCTGTGTCGGAGTTTATGTTCACAAGCCCCCCGCCCGCGCGCTACGGAGCCCCACTACCTAGTACTTACTAGGGAAATGCTTAAATGCTTGCACACGGGCGCTACATTATGGGCTAGAAACGCCAGTGATAGCTATATTTTTGTTAGCCATAGACATAAATACTAAAGACCCGGTCTAACGTACACGTAATATGTCCCCACTTCCTTGGAAGTTGTTGAAAAACGTGCAAAGACCCAGCCTTATTAGTGTCACGATACACGTATAACTTTGGATCAGACACCAAGAAAATGGAGACAAATGACGTGTACGTTAGACCGGTTCCATATGAAGTATTATGTTGTTAGCACTTTAACGCGAGTAGGTTCGTGTCTTAAAAAGTAGATTTAAGTTTGATAAATTAAACAGGGATAAAATTATATTGAACTTTTAATATAGAAACAGTAATCCTTTGATAGCTGTTAGCAGACGTCATTTCGCTGATTAAGATGATCTTATCTCAATACTAAGTTAACTTAACTCCTAAACTAAAATAATGATTGATTTAACAAAAAACTACAAAATCTCTTAAGTACTATGGTATAGTATGGGTAGGAACTTCTTATTTACTACAGAATTAACAAGCTCTCTCAAATTTCACGTTAGCATGGAAATTGCCATTGACATCACTTCCTTTCTCAAGTTTTACACAAATGGCTTCCGTATTGATTACAGAATTACAATTTCTAACTTCTACATTATCGAGTTTGACGCGGTTCATGAAGTCAGGGAAATCGCATCCACTCTCGTGTTTCACAATTACTTCATCCGTATTTTCAGATTGTACACTTCCACTTTCACGTTTCACGATTAATTCTTCCGCGTCGCTCAGATAATTGCAATTTGTATCCTCAACGATTTCAGTTTTAACGTTACTGAAATCAGGGACAATATCGTCTTTTTCGGATTTGATCACTGGAAGGTTGGTCCTGCCATTCACTTCATTAGTTCCCATAAATTCGTCTGTTATGGGTCCTTGATCGAAATCTCCAATAAAATCAATTCTAGGTGGGGTGACGGTAGGATATGTTGGACTGTATACATGTAAATGATCTTTTTCGATTACGTTTGCTACGAGTGGAGTTTCTGTTTGACGTGGTGTGTCTTGAATATAGGGACTTGCTTTCGGCGGATAAGCATCAATTTCTGGAGCCAGAATTAGTGTCGCTTTAGAGTGTGTAGAGGCGTTACTCTGTGTGCTGTCCTCGTTTGGATGGAGCGGGGAACTGGTGTATATTAGTGATGACAAACTGAATAGTTGGATGAATTTTTTCTCCCGCTGAAATTATTCAAAGGATTACTTAATTAAAGTTAAATTCTAGAAAAAAAAGCTTTAGCTTTTAAGCGAAATATTTTCTGTACATTGAATCACTGAGCCTGTGAACTAATTAGGTAATGTAATTCAACAGATGCATGGGTAGGAAATGTTTCCTGTTGACCTTAAATTGTGCACAAGGCGAGTTGTTACATCAATTATGATTACTAGTCAATAGTCAATGGTTCCACGTCGATGTAACTTATTGGAGCGGAATTTTACCCGCGTCATCGCAATCACACAGCGAAGGCTATTTCTTAGTATAAAATCAGATATTTCCATTATAAATACCTGTTATGCGTTTCACAATAACTATAATAGCTAACGAATATATTAAATTTCCAACATTAGGTACGTGATTTATGAGATCATAAGGCCAATGCTGTGCATGCACGAAATTGAAACCTTTGCTTTAGGTCTAGTGCACATACGACTTTAATGTGATGATCTGATCCATGCTTAACCATAATTATAGGTACTTCTATCTATCTATCTATATAAATATAAATAAAGCTAAAGAGGCTCGAAAGTCTGTACACGGAAGATATTCGAAAAAAAGTTGGCTGGGGATACCTACTTAGAATCGATAACAGAACACACTCACAATTTTTGTCTGGTTATTCGACCGCGCATCACGTGAAATCTACTTGACCGATTTTGATGAAATTTGATATGAAGATAGTCGGAGTCCCGAGGAAAGACATAGGCTACTTTTTATCCCGAAAAAATGCATAGTTCCCGCGATAACCGAATTCCACGCGGGCAAAGTCGCGGTCGGAAGCTAGTACTTAATAAAGTTTTAGAAATTTTACTAACATGGGCTGTGGCCTTCTTTACCTATAGTTATCGCTTTTTAATACGTTTAAGCGTGCAGTGTGGGCGATAAAATTCATCAGGATGTGAGAAAAATGTGTTACGTAAGAAACATAATTGATGGACATGGAAAATATAATTCGCAAAACAACACTTATCAAATGAAATTTAAGGGTCACAGCTCAGCACGTCGAATCGGAACCGCTTCGCCTTGTGCGGTTAGTATTTAAGAGACGCCGTGCTAAGCCCAGTGGTTTGACCTAACGCCTCTCATGCAAAGGGTCCGGGGTTCGAATCCTCGCATCTCTGAACTTACTTATGAGCGAAAATTATACGGTGAAGAACCTTGTGAGGAACTTGTACGCATCTACGAAGTAATTCAAGGATGTGTGTGAAGTAACGTCCCCATTTCGCACTGGGCGCGGGGAATACAGACCAGAATCTCTCGTAACGAGAGAAGGCCTGTGCCCATCAGTGGGACGTAAATAGCCTGTTGTGGTGTGGTAGTGATGGATGCCAGGCGAGGCAGTGTAGAGTTGATTGGTGAGCTGTGGCCCTGAGGGCTAACATATAAATTATATAAGACATTTATTCATTATATTATTTGGTTTAACTGGTAGAGAATGCCTTATGGCATTAAGTTCGCCTTTTGTATTAGTTTTAAATTTAATACTAATGTGCAATAACTACTACTACAGCCTATTTACGGCCTCCTCTCATCATCACGAGGGTTTGGGCTTTAGTCCCCACGCGCGCCCAGTGCGAATTGGGGACTTCACACACATCCTTGAATTACTTCGCAGATGCGCGCAGGTTTCCTCACGATGTCTCCCTTCATCGAAAAGCTCAGTGGTAAATTCAAATTGAATCCGTGGTAGAGAGGGTCGCGGTTTCGAATTCGGCTCGCACCTCTGAAATTATTTATGTGCGAAATTCTTTAAATAAAATTTAAATAAATAAATACCTCTTTAGTCCTTTTAATGAGAGTATCAAGCTCGTCCTCCGAACTAAAGTCTGGAAAGTCGCCAACGCTCACATCCTCATATGTTATATCATGTTCACTATCAGGCAATGGACTAGGTGACACCGGCGAGACTGATGTAATTCTTTTTCGGAGATTTTCTTCTGAGTTTGCCTGAGGAAGTACATAGCTAGGTAATGATAATCAAATAATCTGGGCCTGTTCCCTACTCCCGCCAGGTGCGGTCCCAAAGATTTTGAGGGGGGGGGGGGTCATGTTAAGATTTGGGGGGGAGTCACGACTCACGAGTCCCATGATTGGTAAAATTGACATTTTTTTTTCTATGGGACGTGTCCGGTTTGGGGGGGGGGGGTCATGACCCCCACCCCACGACCCCCCCTAGAACGCCACTGACTCCCGCTGTCCGCGAACTAATGGCATTTCATCCCCAGTTGCCAGTGCGAACAAATGGGAATAGTCCGCAGTGCAAATGAAAATTCCTAATAAGAAACCGCAGAAAGAAGTCGTGGCTGCGAAACATTCGCGAGTGGACCGGGGTTTCATCCGTCGTGCAGCTGTTTCGTGTCGCGATGGATCGAGAGGCATACAAGAAGCCAGCGGCCAACCTTCAGGACTGAAGAGGCACGCTAAGAGAGAGAATTCCTACTAGCCCTCTTACTATACTGGGAATATTTTTCTGGTTTTCGAAAAATCTCAGTAGTCCGCAGCGCGGGCAACGGGGTGCGGACAACTCGGAATAGGCCGCCAGTAGGACCTCGACCGGTATATTAATGTTAGTTATGACAATTGCTGAGGGCAATCTGGGCGAGATATGATCGTCTCGTGAGCAACTTGGAATAGGGACCCGCATTTTTGACAAACAACGTTATTGAAATGCCTACCTAACCTAATCGTGCTAAATTTTCAAGAATTGGCACCATCATGGGGTGTTAGGTGGGAAGAAATGGAAAAAGAAACCAGTAGTCCGTGCACGAGATTGCGCTGAGATTTTTTTCCCATTTGTTAGCACTGCCGGAAAATAAAAGAAAAGAAAGTGGGGTTTTCCGGAATAAAAAGTAGCCTTTGTCCTTCCCTAGGACGCGCAACTATCTCCATGCCTAATTTCATCTAAATTGGTCCCGCGGTTTGAGCGTGCAAAGCTAACAAACGGACTGACAGAGTTATAATTCGCATTTATAACATTAGTAAGGTTTTAATCCCGAACACTTATCGCTTGTAACTTTATGTTTACGACTGTATGCATCGTAAAGTAATATGGGGCAACGGTCACAAATATACATAAATATGTTTAATACATTACATGTACCTATTAACTACATTATACCGTATTTTTAGGGTTTCGACTGAAGTCAACAAGGAACCCTTATAGTTTCGCCATGTCTGTCCGTCCATCTGTCCACAGCATAGCTCGGATATGCTTAGTTCTAGAAAGCTGTAATTTGGCATGAATATACCTACATATTAGTTAAGGTGCGTACGCATTTGAGGCAGCCTCAGGATGAAGCACGCATGGCTCGCCTGTTAGCCCAAATACGTACGTCTTATTACCTGTTGTCTACCGGTTATATACAAAAAGTTAATGTAAAATAAACTTAGTTACTTAGTTATTAAAGTATATCCGCTCGACGCGAATTCGCGTCAGCGGTAGACTATGGATTAATCTGTGGAGTACGTGCCTCGCAGCGCGCGCGAGCATGTCGCGACGAGCCACCGAGAGTCTGTCTTTTGACCGTGCTCAAAGGTGCCTCGGTGTGCTTACCTCGCGTAATCTGGACGTATATTCGAGCGTGTGAACGACACGAAGCGAGCCGTCCGTTAATTAGATGTATTTATGTTTTTTTAGTCTATGGATTTAAAGTTTTAATCACGTCAGGGAGTGGAGGGACTGTTTTGAGTTTTTGTTGAGATTTGAATAATCCCTAGTTTAATAGTTTTCTACTACCACTGACTGTGCAATGATGTGGAGTAACGAAAAATGTATGCTGCTATACAAATGTATGAACAGGAGAAAAAAATGTAGGTTCCGAAAAATTAACATTATTCTAACAGAAATCAAACAAGACTTAATTGTTCGATGAATTACAATAAACGCAGCAGCACTCAGCAGTTGTTATCGCGTCCGCCGCTATTTGGAAGACGCACAAATTCGGCTCACCATGCCTCGGGCCGCTCAAATGCGTTTAGCACGAGACAACTTAGAAGGCGTGCGGCGAAGCACTTAAGCCGTTGACGCATAGCCTATTATTGCTTAATCCACACGCCTTCTAAGTTGTGTAAACCCGTACGCACCTTTACGCCGACAAAGTGGTACAATAACATTTTAAAACATTTTCATGTTATCATGTTATTATGTTTAGGGATACTCACTTTCATATCCTTTGTCTGACAACAGATCAATTTAGAACTATTATTTTTCACACAATTATCTCTCAAGCAAATTGGTACTATCCTTTCATAATAAGTTGGCAACTTGTACTGATTTTTGCTAAATCCTCTTATTGAACTAGACTTTTTTGCCTTCCTCTTGCGTTTCTTGGGCGCCGTTTTGATATTACTGATATCAATGATACAACGAAATTTCGACTTTTTCACTTTTAATTTTTGCGTAACCCGAAGAGTCTCCATGTGATTGATCTGATCTATTCCTACTTGTACCTTTCTCTTGGGCTTTTTTTTCTTATTTTTGCGTCTTTCTGGACTGGACTCTTCAATTGAAATTGTCTCGGGAGGGTTGTCAATCAGGATGATGTCCGAGTCATGGTCCGATACAGGTTTCATATTATCCATGGTCAAGTTTATAGGAAACTTTGGTGTGGTCTTTACCTATAAAATGAAGTTACTGTTTGAGCAGTGGGAAATACAATACTGGTTATTTCATCATACATTTTCAATGAATTGCCTTACCTAAAAACCTATAAACTGGTACTCCATAAAACATGTACTGTAATAATAAGTATGCTCCAAATGTAATAAAAAATCATTATCAGCTAGTGTCATTCCCTTCCTTTTATAATCCTTCCTTGTAACATCAGTGTATACCTATATTCTTAGAAAAATAAACTAGAGTTTATTTTTCTATGATATCTTCAAATTTATTATATAGGTACAATTAGTTACTTTAAGTAAGAAAAAAGATTAAATTTATTATACTTGGCGGATCAAAACCAAATTTCATAATATTTCTTAATTTAATATGTTGAATTACTTTTTACCAGTAAAATGCATTATATTTTATTTATATTAATTCGGTTTATGAATGTTGACTGAGTTGGCTCTTAATTACTTTGTATTATTGTGTAAATAAACCAAAGAAGTGAAAAAAGCATTATTATTAATCCATTAAAGTATGAAATATGTATGCAACTTGGAACAAATTCTTATAACTACATTACCTTTAAATCTAATTGAAATTTGTTGCTTGTCTTCTCGTATACGGAATTAGAAGCTTCGATAAATCTACCTACATAACACAACAAAAGCCTATAACCTATATCAATCCTAATTATGAACGACAACAATCAACATACCTATCCTATTGCAAATCAACCGGTTGAAAACTTTAAATACACATAGATACCTACATTATTTATTTCTAGTTCTAAGTTTCTAACGCGATTGGTTTCAATACCAATACTTCATCTTCGAACAATGAAATAAAATTAATATAGAACAAAGTGTTTGCCTAGGTAGTTATCAAAATGCAACCGCTTGATGTGAACAACAAACAACTTGTAAATACCTTTGGCTTAATAGTATTCATATCAAGATCAACTTGAGAATAGCATGAAATATGTCATATCCATCCATAACATTACAAAGTTTAGGAATTATCAGTTTTATCACTGTGTAGAAAAAAAGACGCGCCGAATCAACACTTTAAAACGTTCATCTGACAGCTAGTTTTTAACTTGACGTTCGATTTGGTTTGACGTTTGATTGATGCGTTTTGATATGACTCCTTGTCAATTGCGTTTTATTTTATGGGATTTTTTCCCCCGGGACTCCAAATACCTCCGTACCTACCAAATTTCATCTACATCGGTCCTGCGGTTTCAGTGTCAAGAGGGAACCGACAGACAGAGTTACTTTCGCAGTTATAACATTAGTATCTATAGATATGTATATATAAATAGAATTAAGGACTTATTGATAGGTAATTAATTTGTTAATTTTACAACTATTATAATTAACTATGTTTCCCAGGCAGATAGGATTATTTATGCTATTCAAAGCCTTTGACGAGACCGAAGAAGAAATAAAAGACGTGATAAAAACGTCTACTTAACTGGCTTACAGGATCTTTCAACACTTTAAAACTTCTCACCATTTCAAAACACTCACTGTAACTTGTTGCTTCATCACTCGATGCCGACTTCTTTTCTAATGAAAGCTAAGGGTCGAGTGACTTGAGCAGTCCCTAAGTACCTAACTTTAGTTCCGTCCGCACTTAGGCGAACAAAATGTAAAAAATACATTGTGCATACATTTTCATTCAAGTTGTAAAATATTACCTCTGAACACCACAAAAGTAAACACATGTTTTATTACTCTTTTAGAGGGGCATTTCGCAAGATCACAGTGGATGCGATAGTAAAACCTGTCTCTCTCTTTTGTACTTCAGTTGATGCAGAATGAGCGGGATAGCATCATTTGTAGTTTGTGTTACTGGGTAGATTTCCCTGTTAACTACGAGTACCTAACAGACCTATTGTTTTAACACGTGTAAAGGTTTGTTTCTTATGAACATTATCT
Source organism: Aethes cnicana (assembly GCA_963971205.1). Taxonomy (NCBI): domain Eukaryota; kingdom Metazoa; phylum Arthropoda; class Insecta; order Lepidoptera; family Tortricidae; genus Aethes; species Aethes cnicana. Next base: position 9,286,331 of record OZ020288.1, read on the forward strand.
TTGGAAGTTTGGACCTACATACCTCGTGCCGGCTCATAACTTGGCCCTTAAGTATTTGCGAAATACCCTATTAGCGTTCTTTACCTGCACTATAATAAAGAACGAAAGAGATTGAACACATGGCATTATGACATTATAGACAGAATCTTGAGCTGTGTTGAATGTCGAGTTTCATAATGTGTGTACACTTTTGGACCTTATATTACAACGGAGCAAGGTGCATATTAGCGAATATTGCTATCTAATGTTAGTTGCCCGCGACTTCGCCTCGCGTAGACTTTCCGTACCTACCCGATAATACGATACGATAGTACCTACATATAGATGGTTATATTTATAGATAGAATAAAACACTGGTTTGACCCGTAGAACCCGTTCCTGTTGAAATGTCGAAATAAAAAGTATCCTATGTTATTCTCAGGGTCTCAAACTGTCTCCATACCAAATCTGTCTGGTCGTATCGACGTGAAGGAAAGGACAAACAACCAAACACACTTTCACGTTAAAATTATAGTTATTAGTATGGATGTAGCTGTACGAGAATAAGCTTCAGAAATAAACCCGGCGAACACGAGTTATTGAAATCTGAAACCCTCTGAAGTGGCTCTACTTTACATTCCATTCTTCCAGACCCTTATGCAAAAAAGGATGCAAGAGTCATGTTCGTTAGAAGAGTCGGGTTCGTTAATATGTGTACACATTTGGAGCTTTTTACAACGGAGTGGAGTGAAAAAGTGTATAGATATTATATGGGTGCGCTCGACTGAACATTAAAAGAAATACATATCCACTGTAGACTTACGACATTAATGGCTATCATGGCTATAATGAATGTCGGATCCAGGAGGGGGGGCTAGGGGGCTCAAGTCCCCTAAATCATCTAAGTGACGAATCTTTATTTATTCTCCCAGCTGGGCCAAGCCCCCCTCCCCCCACACAAAAATCCTGGGGCCCAGCCCCCCCAAAATAACATCCGGTTTCTTCTTCTTCAAATCGTTAATCCACGCTAATATTAAAGATACGACAGTACTTGCTACTTCTTCACGTTTGAACCGCTGAACCGATTTAGAAGAAATGTGGTAGGATGGAGATACTTCATTAATAATTATTCAAGTCTTGGAAAATGACATACTTTCCCATCCCCTTTAACGGACTTTTAACGGACTTTAACCGAATTCCACACGGACGACGTCGCGGGCAGAAACTAGTTAATGATGTGGTACTTAAACAAACAACCAAGTTATAATTATATCTAGTTATTAAGAAGGTGGATAAACTTCTTGTAGGTAAAAATGTATACAAAGAAAGCTGGGGCCTCATCCGGGAAGCAAAGGGATGGGATTCTAATGGAACGTCAAAATATCATGGCACTCATAATTGAGCTCTAAATATACCTTGCAACTTAAAGTTCAGTTTCAGCCGTGACGTTTTGATGTTCCTCATAGAATTAAATCCCTTTGCTTCCCGAATGAGGCCCCAGATTTCAATCTGTTTGCCGTGTTTGTTTCAATAGCACGGGAATTGTTCGATTTTTTCTATGACATATATAAATAATACATACCTACAATATAATACGTTACGTCACCTACATTTCTTAAACGGTAAATTTCTCCACCAGCCTAAACCGGTTCAGTCAACGCAAGTCAAGCTGCCAGCGGCGGCGGGCGACGCGGCGAGCTTGAGCGCAGAGGTCGCCAAGCAGGGCGAAACGGTGCGCGCGCTCAAGGCCGCCAAGGCCGCAAAGGGTGATATAGATGCGGCCGTCAAGACGCTGCTCGAACTCAAGGCCAAGTACAAGGAAACTACTGGGCAGGTGAGACAAAAAGTTAGAACATAAATAAGGTACATTGAACCAAAACAATAATAAGGAATTGTTTTTGATATATATATTTTACAACATTTTTTGTTCCCCTGTTTGTATGCCCCCATTCCGGTGCAAAGGCCTCATCTGTTTTCCTCCAATCTCACTGTCTTCGGCCATATATCTGTCTAACCTGATCACTCCGCCATGCCCGCTACCGCCGGCCGTCATGTGGCACCCACTGAGGAGTGATTACCCCATCTTTGTGGGTGCATGAGGATTATGTTTCCGGCCCAGCCTCACATAAGCGTCGCGCTTGTGCCCCATGTCAGCTATTTTTGTTTGAGAGCGGAACGCAGTGTTCTATCTGCTTCTCTTAAGCATCAGCTTCATGTGTCAGGAATGGAAGCCTACTTCTGCCGCCTCGTCGCCTGCCCCAGCAGCGTCGGGCGACGCAGCGAGCTTGAGCGCGGAAGTCGCCAAGCAAGGCGAAACGGTGCGCGCGCTCAAGGCTGCCAAGGCTGCAAAGGGTGACATCGACGCGGCTGTCAAGACGCTGCTCGAACTCAAGGCCAAGTACAAGGCAGCTACTGGACAGGTGATTTAACATTAAAAACTCTGCCAAGTGGAGACTACAATTCTCGAAGAAAATAAAATGTCACCTTGCCTTTTTGTAACTAGAAAGGTTTTCATCTTATAGATTTTTTCACTAAATAGAAGATTATTTCATGCCGTATCTGACCATGACAGGATGACACGAACTCGAGAATTTCGGCTTATGACTGTATGCGTATTCCCAATGAATGTCAATGATGATTGTGACTTGAAACTGTTACTTTATTCTAGGAATGGAAGCCTGGTGCTTCACCCGCGGTCCCCACGGCCGCTCCAGCAGCGAACGCGGCGAGCTTGAGCGCGGAGGTCGCTAAGCAGGGCGAAGTGGTACGCTCGCTCAAGGCTGCCAAGGCCGCAAAGGGCGAGATTGATGCGGCTGTCAAGACGCTGCTTGAGCTCAAGGCCAAGTACAAAGAGGCTACTGGACAGGTGATTTAAAAACTTTGCCAAAGACGTAATAGCTAGATAGATATCAATTCCTTGAGAGTTGAAACATGAGAAAAGTTGAATTGCCTTTTTGCAAATAAGAGGTCTCGAATTCAAAGTAATTTATCTAGAATTAATTTTACCGGATAACTATTATTTAACGACGCATGTGACCATGAGACTCAATATTTTAGATGATGGCCGTATGGGGTATTTCATTTTACCCATTATTAAGTATATTTATTGCTTATTCAAATTATCCGTCCCTAGGAATGGAAGCCCGGTGCTTCACCCGCGGTCGCCGCGGCTGCTCCAGCGGCGTCCGGCGACGCGGCGAGCTTGAGCGCGGAGGTCGCTAAGCAGGGCGAAGCGGTACGCGCGCTCAAGGCTGCCAAGGCTGCAAAGGGCGAGATCGACGCTGCAGTCAAGACGCTGCTTGAGCTCAAGGCCAAGTACAAAGCGGCTACTGGACAGGTGAGGACTGTGTAGTATCTTTGTGGATTTGGATGTAAATCTACTATTACTACTACTAAAGCCTATTTGCGTCCCACTGCTGGACACAGGCATCCTCTCAACACGAGAGGGTTTGGGCTATAGTCCCCACGCGGGCCCAGTGCGGATTGGGGACTTAACTGTTTACCACTGAATTTACCACTGAGCTTTTCGGTGAAGGAAAACATCGTGAGGAAACCTGCACGCTCTGCGAAGTAATTCAAAGGACGTAAATCAAAAGTAAAAATAAAAATTAAGACAATAGACGGCGCGTAAATTAAACTTATTTTTATTCTGAGTTGATGAATGAATTATTCTACATGCTGATGTGGATATGAAAAATTATATTTACGAAGATAGATTCATAGACAAAATGAATGTGTCAAAGTCCGTATACTGTATTTTTTACCTGAGAGTCTTAAAGAATTAGAAACTCAAACTTTCAAAAATAAGTTAAAGGATATACTTATAAATAAATCATATTATTCCGTTAATGATTTCTTTGATGAAAATTTCAACTAATATTGTTTATTTTCTTTTAACATTAATTCACAGTTAAGAACAAACTTTTTATTTATTAATTTAAGTAGGTACCTTAACAACTAAGTATGTAAATTAGCTACCTAACTACCTAGTAGTAGTAAGTAGGTATATGTATAATAGTTATTTGTTATGCAAGGCTGCAAAGTTGTTGTTTGCTGTGAGTGCGTGATTGAGACCCGAGTGAACGAAGGATTCTAGGGTTGAACCACGAGCGAAGCGAGTGGTTCAAATATAGAATTCTGAGTGTAACGAGGGTTTCAAGGCACGAGACCGCAAACGACTTTGCTGCTGAGCGCAACACAAAATTTTTCACCTCACGCGCGATTTTTCGGGAAGAAGACTTAGTTCGGCGTCACGTACAGTTTGTGCTAACTCTGGAGGAGTTAAATTCGTATCGTCATCACTAGAATCGCTCATATTTTCTTTATTACTTCGTATAGGTATTCTAAATTACAAAACCAGCAATCTAAAACTTTTTTTTATTTTATTTTTAATGTTTTTTTTTCCGGAGGTTGCGTTCCAAATCACTCTTACTCGTACTTCAAGATTCAATTATTCATTGAATACAGTTAAAATATACACATATTTAAGTATTTTTGTGATAAAACATAGTGAAATAATGAAATACATCTGAAACGGTGTATTATTAATATAATTTTATTAATGATGATATCAAGTAAATTGAACCTTTATTTTAATAAAACTCCCACTACCAATTGCGTTTCAGAACGTATCGTTGTTTTTTTATTGTGACAGTGGCGTCATGCGTCGTTCGAATTTCAAAAACACTTTCCACGCTAGCGGATAAAAACAACTTTTGCGCTCGGATATCAAGCTGCAAAACGACCACTTTCGAGCCAGTGAGGTGAAAAAATATTTGTACGCCGAAAAGGTGGATCACAGAGATCTCAATTATAGCATAAGAACTGCATGTAACACCTACCTGTGTATCACAAATGAAGAAATGATTTATGATTTATACTCGTATCACTTGGGGTTGCATTTAGTTGATGCCACCGGCTAGATGTGTGGCCGCCCTAAAGTAGGGGTATTTATTATAAGTAAGCATTTGACCACGATCTCACCTGATGGTAAGTGACAATGTAGTCGATGGTGAAACATGCTTACTTAGATAGTACCTGTTCACTCTCGACTTGAAAAGATCCAAGTTATAACTATCGGGGAAGAGACCGGCCGGTAGAGAATTCCACTCCTTAGCTGTTCGCATGATGAAGCATGAAGCGAAGCGCTTCGTGCGCGCTGGAGGAATATCCACAACATAAGGATGGAATCCAAGACCACGCCTAGTCCCGTAGTGACGAACTGGGGATGGTGGAATCAAACCAAACAAATTTGGTCTTTAATCGAAGAAAATATAACCTTCGTCACCTAAAATTAAGATTTGCGGGTTCAAACAATAGGCTCTGACTTGATTCTTGTGTGGCTGCTATTGCGTCACAATATGACCTGATATGCGGTAACAGTTGTATAAACACTGACACGGCACGTTAAGCTATCGGAGTCAGTCTGCGTTCAAAATTTGTGCTGTGATATTTGAATAAAAATATTTTTTGCAAAAAAATAGTTAGAGTGCTTTTATAAAGTGCGACAATATCTAGATAAAAAAAAATATTTACCCACATTCTCAATTAAGGTTAAAAGCTCTAAAAACATGTTCATATTGTGTTTTTCTTCCGCGTTTGAGTCGAGTTCTTGAATTATTTTATAATTAACAGTAAAAAGAGTTAACCTACCCGTATACCATAGAGACGTTTCAACAGCTGTAAACCATAATGTACTCCAAGTTACTCAATAAATAATTCTTTTAAAATCTACAATGATGATGATGATGATAATGATGATGAATGTCTGTCTTCCTTGTAGGAGTGGAAGCCAGCGGCTACGCCAGCGCCCGCTCAGGCCGTAGCCCCATCATCAGGCGGAGCCCAAGTGGCCGCCGTGTTGCAGCAGATCGCAACGCAGGGAGACAAGATACGCAAACTCAAGGCGGATAAAGCTGAGAAGAGCGTCGTCGACTCGGAGGTCAGTGAATGCTTAATTTTATTTATTAAAGAATACAAAAATCTTAAACTACTTAGAATAGAGTTTACACGGTTTTGCTGTGGGATCAACAGTCCCTACTCTCTTCACAAAGGTACCTATGAACTAAGGGTATAAAATAAGAATATAAAAGGCAAAGATGGCTGACTGACTGATGTATCAACGCATAGCTCAAACCACTGGACGGATTGGACTAATAGTTATTGTGACGTAGACATCCGCTAAGAAACGATTTTTGTAAATTCCACCCCTAATGCGGTAAAAGGGGGGTTTGAAAGTTTAAGTAAGCTCGCGGCAATGACAATTTTAAACGCAAAGTGAAATGCTAATTAATCCATGGTTCTATCTGTTGATAAATTCATTGATGGTGTGTATTTCAGGTGAAGAATCTTCTGAACCTCAAGGAGCAGTACAAGTCCATAACCGGAACCGCCTGGAGCCCCAACGCAGGCGCACCCCCAACCCCTGCTCCTGTTAAAACCGAGGTCAGTTGTATTGGTTACTACTACAGCCTATTTGCGTCCCACTGCTGGGCACAGGCCTCCCCTCATCATGAAAGGGGTTTGGGCTATAGTCCCCACGCGGGCCCAGTGCGGATTGGGGACTATTTATTGGTTATATTGCTTGTCTATAGTTTGCCTATTGACAGTGTGCACGACGACAGCGCCAACTAGCGGATGGGAAGTCGGCGGCGCAATATGCAACTATACTCTTTGGTCGACGGACTATGGGCCAACTAATAAGTGAATTACCACTGTGACGAAAAGAAAGAAAGAAAGAAATAAATAAATTTATTTATTTGCTTTAAATGTAGTAGGTACATGCGGTGTTACAATTGGAATAAAAGAGTCATACATTTAAACTTAATTAAGTCATGAAAATGTTAGATGCAAGTGAATCTATATAGGGTATACAAAACCATAACTATTTAACATACCGAGTGTCTAAGTAGTCATTTACAGAGTAGAAGCATTCATTAATGAGCCAGCTATAAAGTTTTTTTTTAAAGATATTCAGAGGGAGCTCTTTGATATGTTCTGGCAGATTGTTGTATATTTTAACACACATAAAATAACTGTTTTTACTTTTCATAGTGGTCTTGACTCTAGGAAAGAAAAGATGATTTGGGTTTCTAGTTTGAAAAGGCTTATATTTCTCTTTATCTAACCTCATAGCGAGAGAAAAACAAAAGTAGCCTTGGAGGACATAACTCGCTCCAGATGTACTTAATGCAGTGCAAATAAATACGCAACAGTGACAGTTCACTTCACTGGTGTCCATCAGAAATTTCATATTTGGCCGTGTGATACGCTGCGATCGTTTTCGTGCCTCCCGCCACTGTCTTTGCACAGTGCACACAGCGAATACATTTTCGTGTTCTTTTGTACAATAAAGTGTTCTTTACTTACCTACTTACTTATAAACTATTAGGCCACATACATTCGTAATTCGCGCAACGTATCCGAATGCATACCCGCCATACAAAATGTATGGACTTGCCACACACACACGCAGTTCGGAATTCCGAGCGGAAAACTACTGCGTGTAGAGTAGGTCTCTACTTTTTGTATTAAACCGACGGCCACGCGCAAAAAAGGGTAGTCATCGCCTCCCGGACGGTACTTTGTAGAATGGTTAAGATAGCTGTAACATGTAGCCTAGTGATCGTCAGCTGGCAAGCCGTTGGTGGGTTTAGGCGCTATTGCCACCCGATCATGTTATTTTTTTTGTTATTTCCTGAAATTTCACCAGATGATAGTTTAAGGAAACCAAGACGTCAGCTGGTCTATCTGGGTGGAAAAGTTGTCAGCTGATGCCCTAAAAGTTCTGCAAGTATGCTCTCTCTTTACAATGCTATTTGAGAACGAAAACATCCGTCTCACTATGGGTGCGTTCCGTTTTGCGCTCAAAGCGCTCACAGCGTTCATAACGCTCATAGGTGTCCCGAATTGATTGTCACACTCACGACAGTGTGAGCGCGTTTTTGATTCGGAATGATCATAAGCACGCCCACGGCACACTACTCGTAGTAACTGACAATCTTTTTTTTTTAATAGGGAATCATGTCCTGTCAAATGTATAGTTAAATGTCACTTTGACGTTTGCGCTCACAGCGCCCATGCCCCGCAGCGTGAGCACCGTGAGCGTCGATCGATGACGTCATCAATTTCCTGAGTGTTGTGAGCACGCTCACAAAGTGTCCCGAAATACGCTCAAAGCGCTGTGAGCGCAATTCGGTCGGAACGCACCCTATATCCATTCGTCCGTCATTCACTCTTTCACGTTTTCACTTTAGTCACTGAAAGGCGTTTAGGCTTTGGGATTTACTACATTACTGTCACTTTTATCTGTTACTTTATGTTTTCAAATACCCGTCGAAGCTCAAAAAATATGACTTCATTTCTCTCCAGTTCTAAAATCCCTATGTGTTCTCTAATAAAGGTTCCTATGCTTACGAAACAAGATCTCACGTATTATAGGTTTGGCTGGTTTTCCGCCACCCGACGTCTAAATGCGCCTATTTTACGTGCTTTTGGGCTGTCGGAATTACTCCTGGCAACCCAAAGACCTCCTGTAACTGTGAATGTTTTTGCAGAGCGCAGCGATGAATGGAGGCGACAAGGAAACCGCTTTGGCGGCGGAGGTAGCGCAGCAGGGCGAAGTGGTGCGCGACCTTAAGGCCAAGAAAGCTGATAAGGTACTTACTGTTTTTATTAGGCAGGGATTACCCTGCCATGTATTAAGATCCACCCACCTTTCGTATCTTGTTGAATGCACGTCAAGGCTCAGGGTTGTTACAACTAAAACTATTTAAAAGTTTTATCTGAACTGTAAAAGTATACCGTGAAGTCAGTCGCTGTATAATCGGTGCATTTTCAATCCATTTACTTGATTTTTGAAATAAAAACCCAAGTTGCATGTAACCTTTTGATGTAAGTACATTATACCTACCCAATGTCACTCTCACAATCAAGACGAATCTAGCCACACCTCACAAGCTAAAATCCATTGAGCCGTTTAGGCTACAGAGCGTGCCAAACAAATATACATACATACGATCGAAAAACATTACCCTCCTTCTGGCGCAGTCGGGTAAAAACAAAACAAATCCTGTAGACATTATGCAAATGCATATGTAGGTAGGTAATTAAATAAAAAAGTTTCTTGAAAATCCATACTAATATTATAAATGCGAAAGTGACTCTGTCTGTCTGTCTGTTACCTCTTCACGTTTCAACCGCAGGACAGATTGAGATGAAATTTGGCATGGAGATAGTTGGGATCCCGGGAAAGGACATAGGCTACTTCTTATCCCGGAAAATCGCATAGTTCCCGCGGGAACGCGATAACCGAATTCCACGCGGGTGAAGTATTGCTAGTATTTGGGTGAATCAACTTTTTTATGTCAATAGTTGCCATGGTTACTGTCCCCTGGGCCACTTTTAAAACTGCTATTCTTTGTGTTTAAATACACTAAATGTGGGGTTTCTTTGCCATTTTCAATCCCTTCCCTAATGAGTCACTTTCTAAGCGTCTTAGAATTCTATATTGTAACAAGTTTTCTAAGAAACCCCTCTCATTTTGTCCCCTGGAAAACGGGACAGAATAAGAACAAGAAATAGTTGATTGACCCATTTACTAAAAATTCCCAAAAAAAAAGTTAAAGTAAAAGGCATGTTATTTTCCACAGGCAACAATAGACGCCGAAGTGAAGAAACTTCTAGACTTAAAGGCCAAGTACCAATCTGAGACCGGAAAAGCCTACGTCGCGCCCGCGGCGCCGCGTGAATCTAAACCTAAAGAGAAGAAGGACAAGCCAAAGGAAAAGAAAGAAAAGCCTAAAGAGCAGGTAAGGTTCTAAATTCGTTAACTCTTTCTTAGCCGGTTCGGGTGTCACCATATGCGTTAAGAACTTAAGAGATTTAAGGTTAAACCGTAAATGTATAATGAACCGCACTGCACATAATCTTATTCTGTATTCATAGTGTGTAAGTCGTTTTAGCCATATAAACCAGCCAATAAAATCGAATCTACTTAAAACAGTAAAACCAAAAAAAAAATTAAACAAATTCTAGAAATTTTCAATTTATTTCACTGTCATTTTTTTTCTTAAACATGTTATTTATGCATTTGAAACGTCAGTGGTTTGTCCAGTAGTGCCGCAAAAAATATACCCTCGAAGACACAATGGCCCAGATGTTGCAATGAAAGAACCCATATTTACAACCGGTTTTACTCGTAAATGTACTATTATTTATTTCGTGACTAGTTGTGCTCCGCGACTTCGTGTGCATGGAATATAAAAGTGCCGATTACTTTTCTTTCCGATTTCTATTTTAATCAAAAATAGCTTATAATGTAGCCCAGAATGATCAGTGGCGTACGTAGCTACCGAAGGGCTAGGCGGGGCAGTGCCCCGGGCCCCCCAAAAAATTCTCCCACCGCCGGAATCTAAATAAAATAGGTTGCAACACTACTTTAATCATGGCAACTCATTTAAAAAAATATAGAGAAATTCTCGACAAGTTTTCAACTTCTATTCGCTTGTCACAAGCGACCGAACGAACATCATTCGGAATGATGTTCTATCTACTATTGAAAACCGCACTCAAATCGGTCCAGTACTTCCGGAGATTAACTCTAACAAAGAGACAGACAGACAGATAGACAGTTGGAAAGAGACTTGGAGAGATTATTATTGTTGCAGTCACCAAAGCCCAAGGAGGAATCGTCAGGCGTGAAGAAAGTGACTCGGCTGGGGCTAGAGGCGAGCAAGGACACCGACCTCTCAGAGTGGTATTCTCAAGTCATCACCAAGTGTAAGTTGCTTATACCGTGGGTGTGGTAATTTACTTACTACTTACTACAGCCTATTTGCGTCCCACTGCTGGGCACAGGCCTCCCCTCATCATGAGAGGGCTTGGGCTATTTTCCCCACGCGGGCCCAGTGCGGATTGGGAACTTCACACACATTTCCTTCACCGAATAGCTCATGGTAAATTCAAATAGAATTTTGCATGTAAGTAAACTTAGAGGTGCCAGCCGGAATCGAACTCCCGACCCTCGGCATGAGAGGAGGTGGGTCGAACCACTAGGCCACCACGGCTTTTTACGGGTGTGGTAATACGAGAAAAAAAAAGAAAGACGATTCCACGTAGTAACCGAAGTTACCTTGACCATAGAGAAATTATACAAGAAGAGTGGCAGAGCCCATACTGTAGTGCGTGCTCCGAAACCCGGGTTAACACTAGATCGCCATCTAGCGTACAGTGGCTGAACCCCGATTAGCCGACCCTTTAGCAGTTGCTCCGCTACTTGAAGCCGAGTCGAGCCGAACGCAAAATGTATTTCTAAACAATTTACAACTAATATTATAACTAGAACTATTTTTTGAAACCCTCTTATTACACAGAGACGTCGGCGTCGAGTTGTAAGTTGTAAACTGTTAAGCAATAAAATATGCTTTGCGTTCGGCTCGCCATCTAGCTTCAAGTAGCGATAGCAACTGCTAAACGGTCGGGTAATCGGGGCTCAGCCACTGGACGCTAGATGTCGATCTAGTGTTAACCCGGGTTTCGGAGCACGCACTACGGTATAGACTCTGCCACTCTTCTTGTATCATTTATCTATGCCTTAACATGATCCTAATGCTCTAAAGTCTTTAAAATCGGAGCTGAAGTAATTTCATGTAACAATCCATAATTAATGACAATGTCCAACATTGCGACAGGTCGCAAAATGTTTGCAATACATTGCCGGCTCGATATATTTTATTAGAAAAAAAAAAATTGTTCCGAACCTTAAAAGGTAAAAACGGAACCTTTATATGATCACTCGTGTGTCTTTCCGTCCGTCTGTCACAGCCAATTTTTTATGGGCTACCTTTTCACTCAGAGAAACGCATAGTAAAAAAAACGTACACTGAATCCCACGGGCAAAAACTGTTTTATTATAGAACTATTAATAGCTTTTCCCCGCAACTTCGTATGCGCAGAAAGTTTAAAATGAAAAATCCCGTTTTTTCCGTTCCCGTGGGAATTTCGAGAAATCCTTTCTTAGCGGATGCCTACGTCATAACAACTACCTGCATGCCAAATTTCAGCCCGATCCATCCAGTGGTTTGGGCTGTGCGTTGATAGATCACTATGTCAGTCAGTCAGTCACCTTTGAGTTTTATATATTTAGATATTTTGTACCACTGTGTAATAGTGTAAAATTGCGTTTGCCAGCGGAAATGATAGAGTACTACGACATCTCGGGCTGCTACATCTTCCGGCCGTGGTCGTACAGCATCTGGGAGGTGATACGCGGCTTCCTCTCCACAAACTTCAAGAGGCTCGGCGTCAAAGACTGCTACTTCCCGATCTTCGTCTCCAAGGTAACTCTATTTGTAACATAGACTAGATATACCGAAGACGCCGCATCATCTACTACTACTACTACTACAGCCTATTTGCGTCCTACTGCTGGGCACAGGCCTCTTCTCATCACGAGAGGGTTTGGGCTATAGTCCCCACGCAGGCAAAGTGCGAATTGGGAACTTCACACACATCTTTGATTTGCTTCGCAGATGCGTGCAGGTTTCCTCACGATGTTTTCCTTCACCGTAAAGCACAGTGGTTAATTCAAGTTGAATTTCACATATAAGTAAACTTAGAGGTGCGAGCCGGAATCGAACCCCCGACCCACTAGGCCACCACGGCTTTTTCCGCATCATCTATACTACTAATAATAAGTCTGTAGAAGAAATCGCGTCTGAAACTTGAAAATTAAAATAAACTATCAACTCAAGTCGAAGGTGCTATACGATGTATAAACGATGCCGAACACAAAACAACGATTTTTGGAAAAAAATCTGTATGTCCAGATTAAACTCGAAAACCACTGGACGGACAGTTTATAATACTGGTCAACATATAGGCTACTTTTTATCCCGGAAAAACGCGGGAACGTTATTATTGAATTCCGCGCGGACGAAGTCGCGAGCAGATGCTAGCCTACAATATACAACTCATTCGCTGGGTCATCGTCAACCTCTTGATTTTCTAATTTTTATTTCTGATATTTTTCGAATAGAAAACTTAAACATCGTATAGCACGAAACAAGTTAGAAGGCGCCTGGATTAAGCAACAACGGCTTACGTGCTTCGTCGCGCGCCTTCTAAGTTGTATCGTCATGCGTATACAACTGTTCTCCAATACAACGTGTCCATTGCCGCTTTTAAACCACGATCAGAAATTCAGCAGAGCTGTCAATGAGAGCGATAGTTCTGCGTTTTATAATGGCTGCGTTCCGAATCGCGCTTAGAGCGCTCACAGCACCTTGCATCCTTATTCCTCTTAGGACTCGACTTTCAAGAGGAAAAGAGATGCAAGGTGCTGTGAGTGCTCTGAGCGCGTTTCGGTACGCAGCCAATGCAACACCAAATTGGAATGTCAACATCAGTAAATGTCATGTTAAGGGCGGGTTGTTTCAAACCGTCCGTTGAAGTTAACGTTAAGTTTTTCACTATGAGACAAAATGACGTTTCTGCATAAAATGACAGCTCGGCGGCCATAATAAACGACCAAGAATTCGTCAACTGAGCTTGAATCAACTCATCCTTAGCTTAGTGAGTGTGTATTTTATTTCAAGTATGCCGCAAAACTGCATCTGCTGAATAACTGGTCGGGGTTCACAAGAGCTGACACGAATGGATTGAATGAGTGAATGATAATATCTATGTATGTGTCACGAATAGCTTCATACAGGTTGATTCAATTAGCAACAGCTGTGTTATTTATTAAATTTACAGAATATTAAGGGCCTCGTTCGTAAGAATGTCACTGATACGGTGACAAGCGACATTACTTTCGTTCATTACATTCGCGCTAGCTTTCGTGAATCGTTCCGTACATGCCTATATGCGTGATGACACACGGCGGACACGGCCTATAAAAGCACGATTTCGTGCACAATTCGAAGGAAGTGTCAATGTTTGCGTGCGAGGACGTCTGTACACTTGTAAATGTGTGTGTGCCACTACGCGGGCCAAGGATTCACTCGCCATCTCCGGATAAAACAAATGACGGTAAGGGCGAGTTGGGCGCCGACTAGATTCAGGCGGGTGATTCAGTGACCATTCTGTAGTACTATTAAATATTCTGTGATAATGACTTCCCCAGGCGGCGTTGGAGCGTGAAAAGGACCACATAGCGGACTTCGCGCCTGAGGTGGCGTGGGTGACGCACTCCGGGTCATCGGAGCTGGCGGAGCACATCGCCGTGCGGCCGACCTCCGAGACCGTGATGTACCCCGCGTACGCCAAGTGGCTGCAGAGCCACCGCGACCTGCCCATCAAGCTCAACCAGTGGAACAACGTCGTTGTGAGTATATCAGACTATCGTTCTATCCAGGCCTCCACCAAGGCTCGCCAGCTCGTCCTTGAGTGCGCGGACGCCTTTCAAGAACTTTCTGGACCAATCGGCTAAATGTCACAGTGTTTTTTATCAGGATCATAATTAGGCTGGGTCATTTCATACTAACTCATTCTGTGTTTACGCCTGGCCGTATGTAAGAGCTAGCTGTGCTTGGTAAAACCAAGTTAGTGTATTTTACCTTTGTGATGGAAGCGTGCTTTTTGATTTTAGTTTGCAAGAATGTTTTAAAAAAAACCGGCCAAGTGCGAGTCGGACTCGCGCACCGAGGGTTCCGTACAAACCTGTAAGGTTTACAAAGTTCGTTCTTTACGACAATCGAGTCATAACTATGGTATTTTTATTGCAAAATGAAATTCATAACATTACAATGGGGAAAGATGGAGTAGCATAAATTTAAGACAAAGATCTTAAAAAATATATATTTTGTAATGTAACTAAAAATTTAAGGTTTTCGGAATTTTTCCTTTATGTGTGCTATAAAACGTTGCTTCATGCCAAATTTCAAGATTCTAGGTCGACTGGAAGTACCCTTTAGGTTTTGATTCCCTTGCGAGTACTTGCGAGTTTCAAAATATGCAGCTTAAATTGCTGTTTCTTTTGATTGCGTTGACATAGAAGTTTGATTTTGTTACAGCTTAAAGGTATTATAGACCTGAGTATTTGGTATGAATTTCAATTTAATACCTCTACGCGTTTATGAGGAAATGGGTAGTAAGGTTAAAATTATTAAAAAAAAAAATATTATGTGATGTAACTAAAAATTTATGGTTTTCGTAATTTTTCCTTTATCTATGCTATAAGACGTTGCTTCGTACCAAATTTCAAGATTCTGAGTTTACGGGAAGCACCCTGTAGGTTTTGATTCCCTTGCAAGTGTCGAAAATTTGCGGCATAAACGGCTGTATCTTTTGATTGCGTTGGCTTAGAAGTTTGATTTTTTCACAGCTTCAAGGGACAGTAGACCTGAGTAATTGATATAAATTTCAGCTTCATACCTCCACGCGTTCCTGAGAAAAAGGGTCTTGACAGACGGACGGACAGACGGACAACAAAGTGATCCTATAAGGGTTCCGTTTTTTCCTTTTGAGGTACGGAACCCTAAAAATCGTTATCGCATCCTGAAGCCTTTTTAGGAAGGAAGAAGGATTTTTCAGGGGCATGACAGGGTGTATGTTAATTGTAATTACCGAGGGCGGGCCGGTAATGAAATTACACCCTGTCATGCCCCTGAAAAATCCTTCTTCCTTCCTAAAAAGGCTTCAGGATGCGATAACGATTTTTTTAAAAACATTCTTGCAAACTAAAATCAAAAAGCACGCTTGAAAAATCCTGCATCATACTCCCAGCTGTGTCTAGGATCTGGGTGCACCCTAACGTTAAACGCGATGTCGACAGAGATGGGAGTTCAAGCAGCCGCAGCCGTTCCTGCGCACGCGCGAGTTCCTCTGGCAGGAGGGCCACACCGCCTACCGCACCGCCGAGGAGGCCGCCGCCGAGGTGCTGCAGATACTGGGTAACACAGTGGACAACAACGTTACTAGTTCCTCTGGCAGGAGGGCCACACCGCCTACCGCACCGCCGAGGAGGCCGCCGCCGAGGTGCTGCAGATACTGGGTAACACAGTGGACAACAACGTTACTAGTTCCTCTGGCAGGAGGGCCACACCGCCTACCGCACCGCCGAGGAGGCCGCCGCCGAGGTGCTGCAGATACTGGGTAACACAGTGGACAACAACGTTACTAGTTCCTCTGGCAGGAGGGCCACACCGCCTACCGCACCGCCGAGGAGGCCGCCGCCGAGGTGCTGCAGATACTGGGTAACACAGTGGACAACAACGTTACTAGTTCCTCTGGCAGGAGGGCCACACCGCTTACCGCACCGCCGAGGAGGCCGCCGCCGAGGTGCTGCAGATACTGGGTAACACAGTGGACAACAACGTTACTAGTTCCTCTGGCAGGAGGGCCACACCGCTTACCGCACCGCCGAGGAGGCCGCCGCCGAGGTGCTGCAGATACTGGGTAACACAGTGGACAACAACGTTACTAGTTCCTCTGGCAGGAGGGCCACACCGCCTACCGCACCGCCGAGGAGGCCGCCGCCGAGGTGCTGCAGATACTGGGTAACACAGTGGACAACAACGTTACTAGTTCCTCTGGCAGGAGGGCCACACCGCCTACCGCACCGCCGAGGAGGCCGCCGCCGAGGTGCTGCAGATACTGGGTAACACAGTGGACAACAACGTTACTAGTTCCTCTGGCAGGAGGGCCACACCGCTTACCGCACCGCCGAGGAGGCCGCCGCCGAGGTGCTGCAGATACTGGGTAACACAGTGGACAACAACGTTACTAGTTCCTCTGGCAGGAGGGCCACACCGCCTACCGCACCGCCGAGGAGGCCGCCGCCGAGGTGCTGCAGATACTGGGTAACACAGTGGACAACAACGTTACTAGTTCCTCTGGCAGGAGGGCCACACCGCTTACCGCACCGCCGAGGAGGCCGCCGCCGAGGTGCTGCAGATACTGGGTAACACAGTGGACAACAACGTTACTAGTTCCTCTGGCAGGAGGGCCACACCGCCTACCGCACCGCCGAGGAGGCCGCCGCCGAGGTGCTGCAGATACTGGGTAACACAGTGGACAACAACGTTACTAGTTCCTCTGGCAGGAGGGCCACACCGCCTACCGCACCGCCGAGGAGGCCGCCGCCGAGGTGCTGCAGATACTGGGTAACACAGTGGACAACAACGTTACTAGTTCCTCTGGCAGGAGGGCCACACCGCCTACCGCACCGCCGAGGAGGCCGCCGCCGAGGTGCTGCAGATACTGGGTAACACAGTGGACAACAACGTTACTAGTTCCCCTGGCAGGAGGGCCACTCCGTCTACCAGATACTGGGTAACACAGTGGACATTATTATTAGATTATTCAGCAAAGGTAGTATGGGCTGGGAATTTATCGGTGCTTCAGACAAGCAAGAACAGTTCCTGAAGGTGTAATGTGTGCATTTCATCCCACGGTTAACAATCTACTATTATAATTTGTATAATTTCAGATCTGTACGCCCGAGTGTACGAGGAGTACCTGGCGATCCCGGTGGTCAAGGGCCGCAAGACCGAGAAGGAGAAGTTTGCTGGCGGCGACTACACAACCACTGTGGAGGCCTATGTGCCCGCCAGCGGCCGCGGCATTCAGGTACGGATGATAGTAGTGGCCTTTCATACAATGATAAACTGTTCAAATGACACATTTATTTATTTACTAGTTGTGCCTTCTTCTGCGTGAAATATAAATCTTCTTTCCGATATCCGATTTTAAACAAAGCTTATGTGTAGCTCCGAATTATGCTCTATCTACAATTGAAAACCGCAATCAAATTGGTTCAGTAGTTCTGGAGATTAACTATAACAAACAGACAGATAGACAGACGGTTACAAAGAGACAGAAAAATTACCCTTTTATTACAGTAGTATATAGTTTTATTTAAACTTTATTGCAGAGAAAAAAAATACAAACTGAAGACTCAATAACATATTCAATATATCAAGTCTCGCTCATTGTCACGCTCGTTACAGCTCGCGCGATAATAACGCCCTATTTTAGTAACTCTACTAGCGAATTAACTTTATCTCATGTATTGGGTATTCCTGACCAAATAATGCAATTTTTTAAATGGACAAAAATTACATCTACGTTCTCTCTAGATTAGCTATACCAAACCTAAGTTAATATATAAGCAAGCGCTTTCACATTAGAAAATAAATATTGAAGTACATTCGCCATTAGGTAAACAAAACACAAATATTGTTTGATACTGAAGGCAATATCACTTAACGTTTATCCACTCGATATCGTCTATCAAACGGGTGTGAAAAGGACGAATACTTTAGCGGCTATGTAAACACGCATTTTCATTCATTTGCTATGCTTGTACAGGGGGCGACAAGTCACCACCTGGGCCAGAACTTCTCGAAAATGTTCGAGATCGTGTACGACGACCCTGACACGCAAGAGAAGAAGTACGTTTACCAGAACTCTTGGGGACTGACCACCAGGACTATTGGTGAGCACGTCTTTTATCATTCAGTAATATTGAGAAATTAATAAGAACAGCGAAATATTTGACAGTTATTTGCGACCTTGCCAACTTTCG
This sequence comes from Aethes cnicana, assembly GCA_963971205.1. NCBI lineage: Eukaryota > Metazoa > Arthropoda > Insecta > Lepidoptera > Tortricidae > Aethes > Aethes cnicana. The sequence goes on from OZ020288.1 coordinate 9,304,839, forward strand.
AAACCCTCCTCGAAATAGGTACTTAAACAGGAATATTACATACTTAATAAAATTTGTGACTATATGTAGTTTCAGACCAGAATTCTCACTTATAATATAATATACATCCCGTTGTATTTTTATGAACCCTTGGATTCATTAAGGCTGCGTTCCGAATCGCGCTGAGCGCTCACATTATCTTGCATCCTTTTTCCTCTTGAAAGTCGAGTCCTAAGAGGAAAACGGATGCAAGGTGCTGTGAGCGCACTGAGCGCGATTCGGAACGCAGCCCACGATAATTCCTCATCTCGTCTATTTATTTGTTTAGATCAGATCGGTCGTAGAACACGTCGTCAGTCATTATGTCTAAGATATGTATCGAGTGTGGCGTAATTATTTGTCTAACCAAATGTTTACCTTAGGGAGAACCCTATGTTCAGCAGACGTAGGTATGGACATCTTTCGACCAATATGACGATGTTAAAACTACACTAATAAGTCCAATCTTTCACGCGACAGCATTGATCAAATTGATATGCAATTTATTCATCATTTCCCCTACAGGCGTCATGATCTTAGTCCACGGCGACGACCGCGGTCTAGTCCTACCTCCCCGCGTGGCCGACATCCAAGTTATAGTCGTCCCTTGCGGCATCACGGCCGCCACGGCGGGCGAAGAACGGCAGAAACTGATGGACCAGTGCCAGAAACTGGTGGACGAACTGGTGGCGGGCGGCTTGAGGGCGGAAGGCGACTTCAGGGATAACTATTCGCCCGGATGGAAGTTTAATCATTGGGAGCTAAAGGTGAGAAGGGTATACTTAGTCCTAACACTTTCGGTCCATATTAATGACCTAACGATCCGCATCGAGTATTTTTGTTTAAGTTGTACCTGCAGCAGTCGGAATAATCTGAACCTTTTGTATGATAAATATTATGCTACATCAAAAATGCCTCCAGGGGCTCTATTCGAAACGGCAGATAGGGATAGGGAGTGTCCTTGGGCTATATTCGAAGTCTTAAATAGTGACAGGGAGATCGCTCATCAACTTGAGCGCCGTGACGCGTGAGCGATCCTATAGGGAATCTCTCTGTCCCGATTTGAGACTTCGAATATAACCCCTGATCCCTAAATAAAAATACACTATCTATTTAGCGAAATAGTATGTCAGTGTCATACTACCCTATCAGTAATACCCCTCCTCCCTATTTATAGATATTGTATATTATAGGTTAATCTATCACTGAATAGGCAGAAAATGTACTTTTAGTTTGAAGCCCCTGAAAGGCCTTCTTCAGGCCTATTTAATATAGAATCCACATATCTAATGCTTCATCAATGCAACTCTTCTTCCAGGGTGTGCCAGTGCGCGTGGAACTGGGTCCCAAAGACCTGGCGAAGGGCGAGCTGGTGGCTGTCCGCCGGCTGACGGGAGAGAAGATCACCTACAAACGAGCTGGCGCCGCGAAAGACCTAGCGGCGCTGCTGGAGAGGACGCACCAGGAGATGTTTGAAAAGTATGCGATTGTTCGGGCGCCATTTTTTTTTTTCAAATAGCATTTTTTGCGATTTTGACTCATTTCATTTTCTGAGAGTTTCTGAGAGAAGAATGTAAGTCTTGAATGATCCAAGAACATGCAATGGCTGAGGCTTTCTAAAAAAAATCAAGGGTTTGATTCCGGCTGGCACCTCTGAAATTATTTATGTGCGAATTTCAATTTGAATTTACCACTGAGCTTTTCGGCGAAGGAAAACATCGTGAGGAAACCTGCACACATCTGCGAAGCAATTCAAGGATGTGTGTAAAGTCTCCAATCCGTACTGCGCCCGCGTGGGGACTATAGCCCAAACCCTCTCCTGATGAGAGGAGGCCTGTGCCCAGCAGTGGGCCGTCAATAGGCTGCTGTGGTGGTGGATTTAAACTTGACGTATGTTGTAATTTGCGACAGGGCGACCAAGGAGCGAGACGAGCGCCTATCGCAAGTGACGAAGTGGGATGACTTCACGGCGGCGCTCGAACGGAAGCACATTTTGCTGGCGCCCTTCTGCGGGGAGATAGCTTGCGAGGACAACATCAAAAACGACAGCGCCAGGCAAGTTACAACTACATAACATATACTCGCGAACTAGGATCATTGCTAGAAGTTGACCATGGTCTAAGAAAACAAGGTCTGCCGATCCGGGTGACGTGTCACCGTAACGTCAAAGTCGAGTTGCCACCTTATTGCAATAAAACAAAAACGGAGGAAATATTTTCTGTCGTTATAATGCAAAATAAATTATTTGCGCACTACAATTGTCATTTACTTGTTGAAGCACACAAAATGGGACAAGTTAAAAACAAATTAACGTAATAATTTAAGGAAACACTCACAGGATACATGGCGGTCGGGGATTATTTTAATACACCACTTGCAACACACAGCAGTGCGAATGATGTTACGGTGACACCCACACTACTACAGAATACCGGACTGTCATACCTGGCGAAGTATATTATTGTATCATGGAAGTTGACTAGACGCCAGAACTAGGTAAGACTATGAAAAAACTATGGTAAATTCATTTCTGTTAAATTCATTTAAAAGTGACGTGTAAAAGTGCCCAGATGTGGCCTATTTGCTGAATAAATATTTTCATTTTCATTTTCAAAAGGCGAACGCGGCATATGTAGGAAGCTCTTTAACCAGGTGGAGCGACGGTTTAGTGACGTAGCGAGCGATGGACAAATTTTCTCGTCAGCCTTATGAGCCAATTATTTCATGAGATGAGATGCTGCACCCACAGCTCGCCACTCAGATCTGTCTTCTTTACGCGCGATTTTTACGCGGTCGTCGCTCCATCTTGTCGGAGGCCTACAGACAGCTCGTCGCTGCCAGTTCGCGGACCCGGTTGTTTCTAAGGGCCTTCGCCCACGACGACTTTTTTGTAGCGATGCTGCCGCGCTACTCATATCGCTATCCTTTTTATTCTTTGATGTAAAAAAAGGATAGCCGCCGTGGGCGAGGGCCCTAAATGTAGATAAATTATATTGACACCCATTTGAGAATGGCCATTCTGTCCTTTGTATTTTCTGACCTTTTCGTCTTTAATAGTCAATAAAGTGACATATAGTGATAAAATGATGTTTTCACTCCTCCTATTCGAAAAGAGTACTTTGTTCCTCGTTTAGAGGGAGCAAAATGCGATTTTGCTCCCTCTTCAGTTCTGCCCCGCAAACAGGGAGCAAATAAGACTTTGCTCTCTAGGGATCAAAGTACGATTTTGTTCCCTGCTGCTACTGGTTTTCTCATAGGAGTGAAAAGCAGAGTGTGCTGGTAGCAAAATTATTTAAACCTTGGGTGACATAACTTGATCCCTCGCTAGCTCAAGATTCTATTCTCGCTCCGCTCGGGATTCTATTCTGGAATCTTTCGCGTCGCTCTGGATTCAATCCGTCACCCGGGATAAAATATACCATTTTGCTCCCTAGTCCCACAATCTACTATTATTTACTTCTCAGGACCGACGACGACGCCACCGCGGACGTGAAAGCCCCGGCGATGGGCGCCAAGTCGCTCTGCATCCCGTTCCACCAGCCGCGCCAGCTGACGCCGGCCGACAGGTGCATACACCCGGCCTGCTCCAACAAGCCCAAAGCCATCGTGCTGTTCGGACGGAGCTACTAAACCACCAACAGTTTTATACGAAATAAATTATTAATAAAATACATGAACTTTCTTTATGGATTTCATACATTAAAATCTCGTTGTTTGACTATGATATAATGTATTTACCCTCCTGCTAACACAACTTCACGTATTCCGTGTACACCTGTTCAGAAACCACGAAAGTATTTCACAAAAGATAGATTCGATATTGTTTTCTTTATTCAACACCAAATATTGCAATGCCAACACGAGTAATTATGAGTACCTAAGTAAGTGTGTGAGTTGTCAAATATAAAGTAAGTCACTTTATAAAGTGTATAAAATTGTACACCTAAGTGTACAATATTATACACAGCCGTAAACGAGTACTTAATCAATAGAATAGCAATGGGTTATGATTACCTTTTTTAACAGACTTAAAAACAGGAGGAGGGTCTCAATTAGTCGGAATATTTTTTTTAGGTCATAGTTGGCAGCTGGATATTATTTCACTATATTCAATCATTTAAGCCGCAACATGGCGAAGTCCGCTGAATTCTGGGTGAAGTATTAGTGTCCCTAAACTAAGAATATGATTTCTACCTATTCAGTGACAGGTATATCAGGGATAGAAGTAGGTATAGCACGAGACAACTTAGAAGGCGCGTGGCGAAGCACTTAAGCCGTTGACGCAGAGCCTATAATAGAGACGACGACAGGGTGAAGAAATCGAAATTCTAATTAGTCCGTCAGTCAGGTAATAAAAAAATATTAGACACGTATTTTTTGTTTTATCAAATTAACAAAGAATGACTAAGTTAAAACGCATTAAAGTTGGAGAGTGGGGGCTAACTACGTCATCGTTAGGTATAAATCGTGTCGTCATCCCTATTGCTTAATCCACACGCCTTCTAAGTTGTGTCAACCTGTACTTCTTGTAAGTAAAACTTGTGTTGTACTGTAAAACCTATGTTTGGTAAAATGAAAGCAAGGCAAGAATGAATTCACCCACTATTGAATTATCAGAAATTAAAAAAAAAAAGTTTTTTTGTTGTTTAATATGATAAAGTACAATTTTTTTATTTTAATTTTTACAATTTTTATAATACTTATTATAGTGGATTTTGAAATTTCATACAAAGTACAAACCAATTTAAATAATTGTGTTAATTTCTCAATGCTTCCTTAACCCTTCAAGTGGCAAGCGGCTGGCTGCGGGTTGCTGTCATATATAATTTACTTTATGGCCACATACCCAATATATACATGGTGGGTCAGAAAATATGGCAAATAATTAACCCACCACCGTATCGGCTATCGATTCTAAGTATATTGTACTTTGGGTTGATACTGTGGGTTAATTATTTGCCATATTTTCTGACCCACCATGTATAAGGGCCCAATTATAGACTTCAAAATCTGCCACCTGAAGGGTCAATTTGGAAAAAAGTAGGTGTTGTCATATAGTTCTTTATATTAACCAAAATGTTTTTACTTCCTATTAAATAACTTTGCTTTAAAAATAAGTGTACTTAAGTAATCCTTTCCTTTAGACATGCATGATGGTGGATTGACAAAAAAATAACCAAGTATAATATAAGTACAACAATTCATTAATTTAAACAGGCTCATATTTGGCATGTGTATTTATAACAGCTTGTTTACATTAATAAGAATCCTACATCTGCAAAAGTCATTTCATGGTTGGCAACTGTTTTCAATGTGTTCTTCTAGCAAACTTATTCTCCTTTTCTTCGCATTAAGTAATTGCAAAAATTTCCCATACAAATTAGCTTCTAGAGAGCATTTAATTTCTACAAAATTCTCCATTTCCATCCTACATTTCTCTAAATCTGCTTTTATTGCATCTGACTTGTTATTCAGGTCTGCTGTGATGAGTTGAAGCCCTTTGTTTTCAGTCAGTAAATAATCTATTATTGTATCCTTAGATTCTGGAATGGCGTCGAGGTGAACCGGGACCGAGCCGTGGACCTGAATTGCCGTGACGCCTTTGAATTTCTTCTTCCAGCTGAATGTCGCCGCCTTCATGTTACTATTGCTTTTGGTGAAATCAAATTCACACATATCACTATCTCCAGACAAATAGAGCTTTGCATTCCTCACATACTCATCCTCAGTTTCATCAACACGCTCCCGATACTTCTCCGCGAACTCGGCGGAATACCTACCAGACCATGATTTATTGTCTTCGAAGATTTTAATGTGAAACAAGTCGCTTTCAGTTTGTTTCCACAAAATTTTCACGTAAATGGTCCGGTTACTGACGTCAATTTTAGTTAACAATATGTCACTATCTAAATTTATATCCATTTTGGACACAATTGGCGGTGTCGATTTTTAAAATCATAAATGCTGGAATTTGATTTATTTTTATAAGACGGTGTTTTCGGTTTTTCTTTCACTCACATGACATGATGTATTGTCAAACTGATTGACATTGACAGGTGCATTGAGGTAGTAGCACATTCGGAGCGAGAAGTGACAATTTCGAAACAATAAAAATTTTGGTCGTTTTCTCTCACAATTCAATAACGTACCCAAATTTTGACTTAAACTTCTTTTGCTTTTATCTCTCATGTTAGAGTGAAAAAAAAAACTTTAAACTCTGACATCCTGCAAAGTCGGTGTCAAGTTCATTGTAAGGTTGTCGTCAGCTTCGGTTCACTTGACGTTGACTTTTCAGACTGTCGGAGTTTCGCTGTCAAAATCAAGTTTTATTTTTTCAAGGTTCAAGAGTGGATACATTTTGTAATCTAATTAGTACACGAGAAAGAAAAGTAGTCGATTCATGTAATTATATCTTAACTTGAATGTAAAGAAAGTAACTTATATTGTTACTTCATTAAAATGGTATCAATACTATCTTCGTATTCAGTGGTCATATAAAGCATACTCACTTTATTCTCTACCTCATTTAAAAGAGACGTAATTGAAGTTGTGTTACGGACTGGCTCTCGTGGAATCACACTGATCTGTGACAAAAGAAAATAATAGTAATACGTATTATTTACAATGCCTACTGTCTCTTTACAGTCTGAATTATTGCATCAATTCAAATGATTTCGAATCAAAATTCATATATCATGTTGTTGAAAAGAAAAGTTTCTCATTCAAGAATTCAAGATTGCAAAGAAAGAAACAAGAACTGAAGACCCATAACCTGTTGGTAACATTACTAAAACTTACCATAATTTTAGATTCCTCTTTGGCATCATTGAAAACAACATCAATGGTTTTTGACTTTTTTAAATGCAACTTACTCACAAACTTCCCACAAAGGGCATTTTCCATTTTTATTTTTAATTTCAAAAAATCTTCCGTATCTTTTAAACATGTTTCATAGTCTGCGGTGATTGATTCATATTTAACTTTGAGTTCTTCTATTTTGTGTTTTAGTTGTTTATTGATAGCTATTAAGACTTCTATTAAATCGGGTATGTTTCTTTTAAATAGGGGGTTCAGTTCTACGGGCATAAAACCTTCTATGACCAAGTAATTATCCCGTTTTCGGTTCCAGTAGAAAAAACCCCCTTTTAGTTGATAACAGTAATCATTTTTCTGTTCAGACAAACATTTTTTGATATTTTCGTAGTATGCGTCTTCTGTCATTTGCAAACTTTTACTGAATCCTGATAACCTATTGTGTGAGAACTTACCCACCCAAAGGTCGTCTTGTGAGTACAAATACATTTCAAACGACTTAGCTTGCCAGCCAATCATTACATAAAATACACTATTTTCCATGTGTAATTTTGCGATAGTGATAGCTCCGTCCAAATCCATGGTAGTTTGAAATTTAATCGTACTCTTATGTCTAAATTGTCCTTAATTTGTCATGGTATGCTTTTTACGTTCTATATTCTTATTTAGTTCCCATATTCTCTGTTAATATTCTTGGTTTATTTTTATTTATGGATCCCAAGGATCCCAAGCACGAATTTTCATTTTATCAATTTGGCAGTGACGTTGTGACGTTGTCGTAACATTATAATTCTTTTGTCATTAGTTTAGGGTAAGTCGGGTAAGTTAAGGTAACAAACAACTTCGTAAAAAATAATTTCGATTACTTTTAGCATTGACCTATAATAACATACGGACGAACAGTGCCTAACATAGCATAACGATAGCGATATGAGTAGCGCGGTAGCATCGCTACAAAAAGTTGTCATGGGCGAGGGCCCTTAGGAGTAGTCCTTGGTAAAGCTTCAAATACTCAGGGCCCAGCACCTGTAACACGCTAATGCAGTGTCGCCGCAGGTGAAGCGGTCATATCTCCGAAGGTCCAATTTCGTCGTTTCATTCCGAGATCTTTTTTTTGGCTGAGCAAAACGTGATGTTTCCCAGTGAGGTTTTCACATTGCAGTTTCACGTCACTAGAACGCAGCGCTTCCATGCATTTTCATTGAACCACCGCTTACGCTTACGAATGGAACGGAACCCGGAACCGAAACGGAAAAAATCCGAATATGAAAACCGCATTCCGAAACCAAATAATGCTCAGCCTTAATTTAAAAAAAAAGGCTAACCAATCAAAATACAATAAAAAGTAACCTCAAAGTTTTTGTTTTGATCGGGCATTCATAGTGTTTTGTAGGTTTTGGTGAAGATTTTAAAGTTCAGCTCATTAGATCTTTTTTTGTGGAATAATGAGTGGCAGCGATAGCGACGATTATAATGAGTCGACCAATGAAGATGAGTTGGAGGATCGTGATGGTGTACGTATTTAGTATTATAGTATGAAAATTATAATAACAGGTCATGGTACTCTTCCGATATGGTTTTAATTGTTTGTATTGTAATTTTAGACCGCTATTAGGTCGGAATTATCGACGTTGTCTTTTGAAGATCTACAGAAGTTGAAACAGCGAATCGGGGCCAAGGTTTACAAGGAGGCTTTGTTCGGGAAAAAAGATGAGCACAAAGAATCAGCGAAAACGAAGATATTCAAGAGAGAAAATAAAAATAGGCCACGAGAAATGAGTTCCAAGAAACCAGTTTCTATGATGATTGATGTGCCAAAAGCAAGAAAGAAAGAAACGGAAATTCGGGATCCTAGGTATGTTAATTGATTTTTGTGTTTCATAGGTCCCTTTTGTTTATGACTAGTTGGTTGAATTTCGTAACACATGTAGGTGATTCCTATACAAAGTTATTTTTGTTATCTCAACTGTTTGTTTAGATTTTTCCAGATATTTTTCTTTCTAAACCTTCCCTGAATGACAGCGAATAAAAGAAAAAAAAGAATCAGCCAAATTGGTCTAGCAATTCTCGAGCCTTAGCCAGACTAACACACGGCAATTCATAAAGATAAAGTTGATTGATTGATTCTCTTATGTTTTTCTTATACATATTACAATACAATACAATACAACATACTTTATTGAACACCACACATTAAATTAACAGTACAGACATAATATAATTACACAAAAAGTATGGCATACAGCAGGCAGTCATATTCACTATAGCAAAAAGCATTTTCTAAATCACAGATTTGACCCGCTTTGTGGTGAATTTAACAAGAAACAATTCGCCGATGACTACAATTTCCTAACTGAAATGCGGATGAATGACATAAAAGCGACCAGAGCGGAGTTGAGGCAGACCACCGACCCTGAGAAGGCGTTAAAACTCCGCCGACTGCTCCAACGGCTGAACGAACAACACAAAGCCAGCAGAATGAAGAAGAAAGAAAGATTAGAAATGGAACAGCAGAAGAAACAAGTTGAAACCCAAATAGAGGCTGGGCAACAGCCTTATTACAAGAATAAGTGTGAGTGTTTAATTCTCTATACATACATATATTAATGCTTCGTCCCGCATAGACCTTAGTGGAGTTTTAATGGAGTTGAGGACTGAAAAAAAAAAAGAGACAGTCATCTGTTGTTCTTTTTTGAACAAATGGAGGTCCGTTTATTCGCAATGCAATTTTTTATACTTAGGTTTTGTTTTACTTTCATGGTTGAGAAAGGCATTACACTAAATGTAGATCGCCACGGCGATAGCCCGACTCGTCTAGAAGGTTTTGCTTGCGGCTCAGTGATCTACTTACATGCGTCTAGAACCCTTGCTCGTACTTGCTCCGGTCCAGAAGTCTGTGCTATAACGTGCTATTAATGTTTGTTCCAGCGGAAAAGCGAGTGGAAGCCCTGGTCCAGCAGTTCGAGGAGCTGAAGAGACAGGGCGCGAGCCGCGTGCAGCGCCACCTCAAGCGCCGCCAGCAGAAAGCCAAGCGTCGCTCCCACGCTGCCCCCACCGGAGTCAGCTGATTACACTCTTAACGTTTGTTAACTCTTTTATTTCACACGAACCACGTCCCTACCTTATTGCAACTTTGTGCAACTATCCTACACTACATGGCCACTACATGCCAAATTTCAGCTACCTACGACCAGTAGTTTCGGCTGGCAGTCAGTCAGTCAATAAAGAAGATTTATGCATACATAAACTCACGCCTGTTTCCCGTTGGGGTAGGCAGAGACCATCTCCTTTGAGTTTTATAAATATTAACATAATAAATAAATAAATAAAATAAAATAAAAAAGCCTTTTATTTCTCACCACAAGGTCAATAAGAAATTACATAATTTTTTCAAGTAGTTACGATAAATGCGTTACAGTCAAATACATTTTTTTCCATGTTATGATTATTATTATTATTATTTTAACTCTAGTAATTTTTTTATTTCAATGTCAATAGTGAGTTCAATAAGTGTCAAAAAAGATTAATTTCGTCGCATTAGTATCCTTAACATTATTAAAAAACTAGTTTATTTATTTATTGTAATATTATAGTATTTTAAATGTGAATTTGTATTTATATTATTGTATCCATAAGTTATTTTATTTTAGAATAGAAAAGTACTTAATTAAGCATTTGGTGAGAACCCCTCTGAAGTGAAGGTGAAGGCCTCCTCCAGGGACGCCCAATTTTCTCTGTCTTAAGCATGTTTCATCCATTGCTTGCCGGCGATTTGTGTGATGTCGTCATTCCATCTAGCTGCAGGCCTGCCTTTTTCCTGTTGCCGCTCGGGCCGGGCCATGAAATATTAACATAGAGGAATGAAATAAAAATTAAAAACCGCCTTCAAACTCCGACAGACTGCGATGTCAATGTCAAGTTCACTATATGATTATCATTTCCTTGGGTCGGTTCACTTGGCACCGACTTTGCAGTCTGTCGGAGTTTGAAGGCGGTTTTGATTTTTTTATTAAATTTTTTTTTCGGCTACAGTTTCCAACCATTAATATAGAAGTACAAAAGTAACTCTGAAATCTTCGAAATTGACACCAAAATCAAATCATCTATGTGCTAGCAAATTTCGAGGAGTTCCCCCATTTTGTCATGGATCCCATCATCAGAACTGAACCAAATTAATATGGGACCAACTTGGAAGTACCACCTTTCGAACAAAAAAAGAATCATCGAAATCGGTTCACGTTTACTATTTATTTTTGGTGAACATACATAAAAAAACCGGACAAGTGCGTGTCGGGCCACGCGCAAATTATAGGGTTCCGAAGTTGAGGATGCCCACAGTACCTTTCTAAGACTTATTAGCATCTAGCTAGCCTGTGGTATGACGTGCCCGCCCGACGCCCCTGCCGCTCGAGAAAAATCATCATTATAAGTTGGTCGACTATTACTCGTAAGTTTGTACAGCCTACTTAGCTCTGATAGTTTTTCTTTCAACTACGTTATATATGCCACAACCGTGATTTTTTTCAGCCATCCAAATACCACCATTTAGCTGGCAGGGGGGGGGGACACGTGACTCTAACAAAAAATAATAATGGTTTTAACAAACCCACAATATTTTTTTAAGACCTATTCAACGATATGCCGCACCATGGGGTACGCAAGAAAAAAAAAATACATCCCCACTTTACGAGTAGGGGAGGTACCCTATAAAAAAATATATTTCAAAATTTTATTGTACCACTTTGTCAGCGTAACTAATATGCATATTCATGCCAAATTACAGCTCTCTAGACCTAAGCATCTCCGAGCAATAGTGCGGACAGACGGACGGACGGACATGGCGAAACTATAAGGGTTCCTTGTGGACTTCGGAACCCTAAAAAAGATTCCGACGAATTGAGAACCTCCTCCTTTTTTTGAAGTCGGTGTGGGTAAAATATCGTCACGTTTGGCTTGACCCCGTATAGACAGGTAAACACCCTCCTTTTTGCGGTGCGCAGTCGGGTAAAAATTGATTAGAAATGACGCGTTCAACGGAAACCCTTCTCCCGCATTGTGACGTTTCATGATTTTTACTGCGATGTCCCCCCCACCCCCTTGTCTCACGTGATGAATGAACGATCCCTTATCAGATCGATTAATTTAGGTATTAGCTAAATAAATCGATTGCTATTGATAATGCTTACGACACCTGTTTTTGGTTTTGCGTTATGACGATTGAAATAAAGGTGTTTCCTTGGTCCAAGTATGCAGCGCTACTTCTTGAAAAAAAGTGTTGACACTATTGACATTACTGATTTTTTCAAGAAGTACTGCTGCATACTTGGACCAAGGAAACACCTTTATTTCAATCGTCATAACACAAAATGAATTTCTTTTTTTTACGCGAAATCGACGGCACGGAAAATTCTGATATTTTTTTCTCTTGATACGGAAGGTTATTCCTATCCATAAAAAAATAATCGAGCACATTGTCATTTTTCACCCATAGCCAATTATAGTACGTGGTATGGAGGGTTGAAGTAAGGAGCGCAATCTTTATAGTTCCAAAGGTGGACACCAAATCGAGTAGGTTGGGGGCGCTGCGGTCGCCAGAAGTGTCAAGCCACCTAGGCGGATAGTCTGCAGTAGCGCCTTCAGATGGCGCTGCTGAGGCGAAAACGGTTGTGAGGAGAGTGTGTTTCGTTTTGTTGCTCATCAAATCCGCTGGACACGTTTTCAACTGTTTCGCCATATAAGATTGCGCTCCTTACCAAGACGCATTCCACGCTCCATAGTGCGTGGATGTAGATACTGTGTGTGTTTCCTTAATAAATACATAGTTTTAAAATTTTAAATATCGCCCAGTGGTACGGAACCCTACATATGCGAGTCTGACTTGCATTTGACTAATATTTTATTTATACTCATACTCATACTCATTTATTGATAATAATAGATATTACATGTCCAATCGGTACATTATCACCTACAAGCATAATTATTAATTATTAAACATACTGTTTATAATTTTCAAGTAGGTACATTACAATTTTTCAAGTAAATAAATATGTTTGTTTTAATTCAAATTATCATTATTTTATCTCGCATCTAAATCGGATTGAACAAAGTACTTACTATTTAATTGAATGATAAGGTTTTTTTTACAGTTTTCCTGTTTGTCACGCCACATGTGACGGCAGTACATGTGTCTAGAGATATATTTCGATAGGTCATGATTATGTTCCACCACCACCACCGCAACAGCCTATTCACGGCCCACTGCTGGGCACACACGCCTCCTCTCATCACGATTATGTTCAGGTCGATACAAACATGATTCTTGACCTCACAACATCGGAGAGATGCTCGTGGAAGCTATATCACGCTCTCATATTATTTCATGAAACATATTGCAGATGCAGATCTTTGATTGAAATATAAATTGAATCGAGTAGGTATCTAAGTAAAGCAGAATAACTTTTCTATGTGTTTATCTTGCTCTAAGTAATACTGTTCCGGACTAAGCCTGTCGGGGGCCCGGGGCGGAAAATTGAAATGGGGCCCCCTCCTTGCCTGTGTAGATGTGTTGATGGTGTATGTTAGACTCCCGTGCACTGACTACCTAACACATTTAGTTGAAATTGGTTCGCTTACCATCAGGTGGCCTGTGTCACCTGTGTGGTCGTTTACATTTATACAATACAATACAATACAATACAATACAATATCTTTATTAATAAAATGGTATTTTACACGTCAGAAATGTCACAATTTGAATTATACATATACATTATACATTATTTTAATTATCATAGGTACTGACTATCGTACATTATAAGTCACTAAAACAATTAAACTATTTCTTGTTTTCTAAGAAATCTCTTACAGAGTACCACGCGTCTGCAACAAGTCTACACCCATACTTAATATTATAAATGCGAAGCGAAAGTAACTTTGACTCTCTGTTGCGTCTTCACGCTCAAATCGCTTCACCAATTTAGATGAAATTTAGTATGGATGGAGATAATTCTAGTCCCGATGAAGGACATAGGCATAGCCTAATTTTTATCCTGAAAAACGTATCTAGTTTCTGCGGGAACGCGAGCGCTACAACCGAATCCTACGCGGACAAAGTAATACAGTTAACTAGTCTAATATCTAATATTATAAATGCAAAAGTAACTCTGTCTGTTGCCTCTCCACACTTCAACCGCTGGATCGATTTAGATGGAATCCGGTATGAAGATAGTTCAAGTCTCGGGGAATGATCCAGTAACCTTGTCGTTTGAAAGTATGGAGTAGTAAGCGTGAAATCCGGTAGTTCTGATTTTTTGCAGGCTTGTTTATATTGGTATAATGTATAATCCAAGTTTGTGACCTCGACCGCTTAACGCAACTTTGTCAAAAATAAAAAAACAAGAGAAAATTTCGGCTGCTTTTCAGATTTTGGCGATTTTGACCCCAAATTACTAGTTTTTGATACTACCTTCTCAGAATGTTTTTAAAGATAAATTTGCTATGATATGAGACTAGAACCGTCTCTGTGTACCCAATATTTGTCATATTTTAGAAGTCACTCGAACAGCTGTAGCAGGATGTGTTTCCAATTACCTCCGTCGAAGTGTGCTAGTATTGAGCACGAGCGTGTGGGGTCATGAATTGGAGTCACCTGTAGCATTTTTATATCCTACTAGCTTTTGAAGGCGATTTCGTATGCGCATTATCATTAACATTCAAACTCCCGTTTTTCCCGTTCCCGTAGGAATTTTGGACGATCCTCTCTTAATACACCTCTACACCTCTTAAAAAACCTACATGCCAAATTTCAGCTTCCTACGACCAGCAGTTTCTGCTGTGCGTCACACACACCAAAAGAACTTTGGGGTAACCATTGAACTACTGCCACGTTTCACATATAGTTAGCTGACAACGCTCAGCCAAAACTGATGGTCGTAGGAAGCTGAAATTTGGCATGTAGGTTTCTTAGGACTTAGAAGGTGTAAAAGAGCACCTAAAATCGAAAAATTCTAAAATTCTTACGGGAACGGGAAAAATGGGTTTCTGTGCATACGAAATCGCCTTAAAAAGCTAGTAGGATATAAAAATGCTACAGGTGGCTCCAATTCGTGACTCCACACGAGCAACACTATCAAATTCCGTCGAAGATAATTGGAAAAACATATACCGATAGCGATGTTCGATGACTTCTAAAATATTGCGAAGTTCTGAAAAAAAGCTTTATCTCAGAAAATATTGGGTACACAGAGACGGTTCTAGTCTCATATTATAGCAAATTTAGTCTTCTTTAAAAACTTCCTGTAAAGGTACAAAGGTAGTATCAAAAGCTAGTCATTTAGGGTCAAACTCGCCAAAATCTGAAAAGCATCAGAAATTTTCTCGGTTTTTTTATTTTTGACAAAGTTGCGTTCGACGCTCGAGGTCACAAACTTGGATGATATGGCCCGGTTCCTATATCCACGAAACGCCTCGTTTTGCCTACGGACGGTTGATTTTTGACATTTGTTCCATAGAGAATCTGTCAAATTTTAACCGTCCGTAGGCAAAACGAGGCGTTACGTGGATATAGGAACCGGCCCCGCCAACATTATGAATAAGCCTGCAAAAAATCAGAACTGCCGGATTGCGCGCACACGCTGATGTGTAAAATTACTAGATTAGAAGGACATAGGCTACTTTTTAACCCGGAAAAACACATAGTTCCCGCAGGAGCGCTATAACCGAATTCCACGCGGGCGAAGTAGTGGGCTGAAGTTTAAAAGTCTTCTTTAAAAACGTCCTGAAAAGATAGTATCAAAAACTAGTTCCAGTAGGGTAAAAATTTTCGATGTTTTTTTTTTAATTTTTGACTAAGTTACGTTCAGCGCTCAAGGTCACAAACTTGGATTGTACATTAGGCCAACATCATAAACAAATCTGCAAACAATCAGAACTACCGGATTTGACCCACATGCTGATGTACTGTTACTGGATTAATTTAGGTATTATCATTATATTCCCACGGAGTCCAGATTATGCGCTTAACACGATACCGCGAGCGTTGGACTTATTACTAATAGCCTTATTTTATGACGATTTGTTTCCTTTTGTTTCCGAAAATATCAAGTGCTTGGACCTTAGAATTGGGAATGTTGGGATGTTTTACCAATAACTAAGTATCTATGAAATGGACTGTGGGGGCCCTCTCGTCAACTAGGTCGATACCAGAACATTGGCGTAACAATAGGGTGGCAGTGGCGCGTGGCAGAACGGGCAAAATTCCCTAACTCACTACCTGAGCTGAGGGGGCCCCGGCCCAAGAGGCCACGAGGAAAGAAAGGAAAATCCAAAAATTTCAGTTGTGCAATTTTGTAAATTAACGGGGCCTATAGGAACGACGGATTTGCCTCGGGGCCTCGAGCGTGAGGTGGTACAGTTATGCCGCTGCCTGGTCGAAACTTTTTTTTCTAGTTTTTTTTGCCTAGACATAGACATAGACATTTATTTCCCAATATCAAATTACAGCATATTTTACATGTCAAAATAAGAGAATTTCACATTGAGAAACCAACCTTAAGTACTATATTATTTGGTGATTTGGGGGGGGCCTAGGATCGGGGGCCCGGGGCGGACCGCCCCCGCCGCCCCACCCTTAGTCCGCCACTTACTGTTCTCTCTTTTCTTGAATACAACTTTCGTGTTTTCTAATCCGTTTATTTTTCCATTTGACATCGGGAAAGGTACATACATACGTAGAATGATAAGCCGATTTTTTTGCTGAATCATTTATTTTTCATTGAATGTTAGATAAGATACCATCACTAATAAAAAATATTTTGTTTAATTCATTAATCGTGTCCTTTAGCGAAGGCCTTATAATAATGATAAAAAAAACCTTTATTTTCAGACATCTAAAATGTACATAGCTTGTTAGTATACATACTTAGCACACTTATTATTCACTCATTCGACAGTTTCTAAGGAAGATTGTGGAAGTATGGTGGAATATAAATCTGATCTGAACACTGCTCGACACTAGTCGACACCAAGAGTTACTGTTTGGATCAGACGGATCGTAGGTACTGGTACAGGTTAGGTATTTGTATAGTACAGGTTTACATAACTTAGAAGGCGCGTGGATTCAGCAATAATATACTCTGCGTCAACGGCTTGAGTGCTACGCCGCGCGCCTTCTAAGTTATGTCGTGCCGTACCTATGTTCGCGTAAATACAGTGACTTTATGTACAGCTATCCTAAGGCGAACGTACTATAATTAGTCCGTTGGAGTTTTACTGGAAGATGCAGGACACCAGCCAAGGCTGGTCGACGTAATACACGTGCATGGTGAATAGGCCCTTGGCCGCGAGGTCGTACAGGCACTGCGGTCCGTCGGGAACGATCACCTGCGAGAAATAATTGATGTATAACTAGGGAGCAGAATGGTATATTTTAAGCTAACAGGGAGCAAAGTACGATTTTGATATAAAATATCAATGCCGTGTGGGGGCCAGCTATCTCAATTTACTTATTCTTCGAACGAGGTGACTTACTGATTCACTTAGCGGTTACTTTTGACGTCCCGAATAACATAGTATTAGCCAAAACTTTGTTCACCTCCCTATTTTCGATTGTAAACGAAACGTGTAATAACATCACTATAGCTAGCTGTCATAACTGTCAGATAGATTCGCGCGTCCCGGAACGTCACATAGCGTAGGCTTGTAGTTGTGTGATATTATAAAATTGATTGATATACTAATGTAATGACAACCGTTGTTTTATATAATATAATTCAGTATTTCCTGTGCCGAGTGCTTTTCTTGCCCTAACAGAATTCAGAAGTGGGATTAGTAAGACCTACTGTGCCTATCTGACGCATTGACGAAATTAGTATTGTCGAAAATGTTACTTCTCTAGTTTGTTGGGCAAGGCACTGCTTATGGCAGAAACAGTAATCAAATCTGAAATCATGATACGGTTGTCGTTAAATGGTTTTTTTAAACACATTCATTGAATACGCGTTGACGTGGTTGTAAGTATTGGCCGCAAGCTTTGCTTGTGTTGTGTGTTTCACGGGAGACAAGCTGAACGATGATGAAACTTACAGTTTCAAGTGAAACGGATCTGGTATGGTATCGTTCTAATTATTTTACTGCATTGTGTGACAGGATGCTATTGAATTTTCATGCTATGGGTTGAAGTTAAAAGTGAACACACACTTGGGTACTTTTGACATAGATTGTAATTTGTATATGCACTGTGATGATTTATTATTTGTGTGACAAAACATGGTGAGATACTTACCAAACGCATTTAGCATGACTTGTTAAAACATCCACTAAGACTGTACATTTCTATTTGAAAAACTCTACTTTGGTCTTACCGCAGGTTATATACACTTGTAACATTGGTCTGAGAAAGCTTAGGTTTTTATTTGAATACATGTTGTTTTAAACCATTATACAAAAGCCAGTAATACAGTGATACACATAAGCCAGTAGATGTAGGATTAATGTGAAATATCTCGGGGAACACTCCGTCTGAGTTATACACATACTTTGATTTTCTAAGTAATTTGAAATTCCAAAAGTAATCAACGTTATTGTCTGTCAATGAACACATGATGGTATAAAGAAGGGAATTTTATACTTTGTCATATATCCATGGTATTATTTCTGTATAGATTTATATATTTACTTTCAATTCTAAAAAGGTATTAAAAAAAAAAAATGAAAGCTTTAGATAAAAAAAGAAGTTATTTTAGAAAGTAACTGTTTTACAAGTAAATGTTGAATTATTGAAATTTAAAATTAATTTGTGTTTAATATGAGGTGATTTAAGTAAAGGCAGACACACATTCACATTATTTATTAACTGTTGAACAAATGAAACAGACATTGTGTTGTATTATTTTCAATGATAAACTATTACATCAAACATATGTTTATTAAATGAATGCAGTAATGTGGGAAACACAGTATTAGTGCATTATGGTAAAGGGGACTGATCTTTTTATAATACAGGATTTATTCACTAACTTGGTTAACAGTGAAATGAGCATGAGGTTAAATAAAATAACAATTTGATTCCAGATTAAGGTTTTGATGTACTTATCAGTGTTGGAAAGTGAGGTGGTAATAGTACATGTGACATGACATCGAAGCAAGCTGGAGTTCTGTTCTGAGTTAAGAGTCTCGAGCATTCGTTCCAGCCTGATGATCAGCGAGTGGCCCCTACATGCATACTGCCACCTTTCATTATGTGTCATGTTCAAGATTATTGTTATATTAAAATGAAAATGTACAAATTAAATGATGAGATAATAAAAGGTTTGAGTAAGTTTTGAAACTCATTAGCTGGATATAATTAATCTGTTAATGATTGGTTTTATGCAAATTATGAGTCTTGACTGTTTGTTCTATTTTAAGGAGTGTATTGAAATGTTTGAAGAAGGAAATGATATAACTAAGAAACATGTGTTTTTATACCCTCGTATTAGCAAACATTGATGAGATGTGATAACTCATTCTTTTTATTTGCCGGTAACCATCCGACTTGGCTAATACATACATGCACATTTTTTGGTTGTTTGTAGTGAATACCGTTCCTATTAAGTAGTTGCAATGTAATATAGCTAGAATAAATTATGATATTTATGTTTATGATTACTATTATTTTCTTTGAAACGATATTCAACTATACAACAATAAGTCTTAACCATATAGGAAGATTGGTATGTATTAGCAAACATTGATGAGATGTGATAACTCATTCTATTTATTTTGCCGGTAACCATCCGACTTGGCTAATACATACATGCACATTTTTTGGCTGTTTGTAGTGAATACTGTTTCTATTAAGTACTTGCAATGTAACATAGCTAGAATGAATTATGATATTTATGCTTATCATTACCATTATTTTGTTTGAAACAGTATTCAACTATACAACAATAAGTCTTGACCATAATAGGAAGATTGGTATGTATTAGCAGGCATCTTTTTGACTACTTTCATCCATTAGTTTTAAACCATTAGCTATCAGCAAATAAGTGTATTTGGCTAGGTACATTGAATAGAATAAACAATAGGAATGACAATAATTATGATTTGTTCCATGATTACATCATTCACGGATACATTTACATTCTACTTATCAGATGGAATAAATCACCTTTAGGCAGCATTCTGCTAATTTGCACCTATCCTTTATTGAAATTTAACATGATTATTCGTAGGTGTTTGTTTTGACAACGCGGAGCCGGTATACAATTCTGCTGATAACCTTAGGTTATTTGTTTTTAGTAGTCGTAAGATGTTTATTTATTTAAACTCACGTTCTTTATCCTCGTCGCCAAATGTGCTATCCTGTTATCATTGATTGTGTGGGAGTACAATAATAAACAACACCAATTCACTTTCAAATGCCATGAAACACAACCACCGCTTCACAACCTAATCAACCAGTGCGCAGGGGCGGATGTGTCACACCGCCATCTTTATTAGGTAGACGTCACATCTACTAGTATATGAAGATTGACACGATACCGCGTGTAAAGAGGATTTTTAAATGCAAAAAGCAGACGCGAGTACGAATTGAACACGTCAAACTTAACTTCGATGTTATAGTTATTCCAACAATAAAACTGCTGTGCTTTGTCTAACCCTGAACAGTTGAGCTGTCACGGGGTCGCGCTGTGCCGCCTGCAGCGACCGGGCGACTGCGAAGTAGGAGGTCGGCTGAGCACCGAGTTCCTGATCCGACAGCGCCGACTAGGGCGACGGCCCGTCCGTCGGTCTGCTTAGGAAGGAAGATTTCTGGCCTTCGAGGCGCAGGCCTTGTCAGGAGGCCGAACTATTAGCCAAAACTTTGTTCACCTCCCTATTTTCGATTGTAAACGAAACGTGTAATAACATCACTATAGCTAGCTGTCATAACTGTCAGATAGATTCGCGCGTCCCGGAACGTCACATAGCGTAGGCTTGTAGTTGTGTGATATTATAAAATTGATTGATATACTAATGTAATGACAACCGTTGTTTTATATAATATAATTCAGTATTTCCTGTGCCGAGTGCTTTTCTTGCCCTAACAATAGGGAGATTGCTTTTCCGTTTCTTATAGGGTCAGTTTCACTTCGTGAACTCGAATAGACGCAGTTTTCAAATCATCCGTAGGTACTGAAAACTTTCCTTCCTACGTAGTTTTAGCGACTACATAAAGACGTACATAAGTAAATAAGGGTGGAGAATTGGAGATCTTCTTACCTTCACAGCAGTCTGGCTAGGTGTCTCGAACCAGTTCCTGGCGTTGCTGTTCAGGTTTAGCTTCCCGAAGAAGATGAAGCCGGTGGCGATCAGTTCTCCGGACTCCACCAGGGAGAACCAGGGGTACAGGGGCTCTGCTTCGCAGTTTGTTTGCGGGGTCATCTTGTAGTAGTAATGGCGACCTGGGGGCATAGACAATACAATACAAATACTTGAACACCAAACTACTACAAATTACATAATTACAAAGAACAAAAAAGAGAAGGGGTAACAATACAATACAATTGTATTGCTAAAGAGCGTAGGTACCTATATAAAGTTTGTTCAGTATGGAGTTATTACCAGCAGGCTGAGTAGGATAGGACGGGATTTTAGGGGTGACAATTTGGAGCCGATGTTTTTTACATGTAAAAAATGTAATTACTATGATTGCCAAATCGGAAGCAGCGATCCGAAGGAGTGTAAGAAAACTTTAATAGGTAGGTATTTAATAGTCTGCTGGCGGAAAGTGTGTAATTCAGCGCATCTAATAAATATTTATGTGGATCAATAATCTTTAATTATTAGAACGGGTAGTGAATCAGTTTAGTATCTTTTATCTACACAATATTCTCGGTTGGATACGGGAACCAGTATATCATGGTCCCGGTATTCCGATTAAGCGGCACGCATTTTTCACAATACCTAGATCGATCACCATTCTATAAATTTATGGCAATTGCCAAAGTCATACGATAAGTTGTTGTGAGATTGGACTCTTTCTTAACAGCTGTTCCGTCTGTTAATGACCCGTAAAGTCTTACCCATCCAAGGTATGCAAGCCTGCTTGGTGAAGATGCCTTCGTTGACCATGGCGTCGGTGGTGTTATGCATCAGCAGCAGCTCCTTCCTGACCCCTGTCACCCACACGCCGCCGTTGGAGATGATCTTATTCACGTTGGCGCGGCCTCTGCGACTGCTCAGCATCTCTGTTGAGTTGGAAGTCATTTGTGTAGGTAAAACAAAAGAATAAAACTGGCGGTGAATTGTCAAACGTGCATGTTGATATTGGTGCTTAAGAGTTTTGTCTTCATTAAGTACACAGGTTTTTCAGTAGGTATGTGTCCTACCTTCAGTTTGGAAGTATTGCTGCAGAGTCCAGTAGCTGACTTCTTCTTCGCCATTTGCTACGGCCGGAGTCCACTTGGTGAAGCCAGTCTCCTCCATGTCGTAAGCGTTTTCGGTGATGGCATTGACTGGCAGCTAAAAATGAAATCAGTTTTTAGACCAGGTCTTCCACATATATCAGGTGAATTTCTAGGTATAGGGTTACGTAGAAATCGTAACTAAAGAAATGAAAAGGTGCTAGCATTCGCTGTAGCACTTCGTAACGTAACTAACGGCCTATCAAGAAGACGTATTTTTCACGCGTTAGTCAACTCGCGCTGTCCTGGTCAAGCGTTAAGATAGGAGGCTACACAGTCACGAATCGCGCTTGTCTGCAAGAATAAAATACGTCGTCTGCACAGGCCCTATACAATGGGTATTTACCTATTGCGTAGGGCAGTTAGTCTTAGAGCTACTTACGGCAATCTGCATGCCAGCGGCATCCCCGAAAGAGTCAAAGAATGTGCACACGATGAGGTCTGAGTAGCAGTACATATCGATGGAGGTGACCGGGAGGCCTTCGGGCTTCTCCTTCAGGGTCCAACCCTCTGAGATGGCGTCAGATGTCGTCCGGGGGATGTCATAGAAGAAGCTGGAGCCGATGCCTATCCCTAGATCGAATCTTACTGCAAGGAGAAGATGAAACATTTGTTAACACACATTACCAAAGAGTGTAACGACAGCCAACAGCAAATGCTAGGCAAGCAGTCAAGGAACACCATAGAAGGAAGGACCTACGCTTGTAGGCTGCCCTTAGCCAGATAATAAGAGCGAGCCATTATTGTGAGCTCATCGTCAACGACTGCTTAGCTTTGTCATTGCCGTATAAGGTACTTAGTCTTCTCGTGACCACGGCCGCTGCATCGCGGCCGAAACGTCGTGGTAAAATATAGATAGTTTTTTTACGCGATAGTCCCGTTGTTGTAGTGTGTTTAATATGAAGGTACTTAATTAATCTATCAATCGAATGACATGGTATTTGACTGTAAGCTGAAAGGATGTGACGCATGGAATTAGTCAATGATAAACCTTGTAGGTAGGTACGTTCTGGACGGAAATTCTAATTATGATCTTATCGTACTTTGATATTATGCTTATTTGTTATCTAAATCTAAAAATAAAATAATCAATTAAAATCTATTAATTATGTAAGTATTTACAAGGGCCGATCTATATTTTAATTTACTTAGGTATTTTATAACGTGTTCTAGAAAAACTGAAAAAACGTTGGGATCTATCGAAAATGAAAAAATAACCATTCATATTTTAATATAGAAATATTATAACTTACCTCGAAATCCACCTTTCCATACTCCTGAAATGAAAATATTTAATTAGTAGGTATCTAACGATGTTTGTTTATATTGGATAGAGGGAGAAACTGCCGTTAATGGCACTTTACATGGAAATAATTCTCAAAACGGAGTACCTACAGTAGCAGAGCAGCATTGTAGAGGATTTGGGTTATTTTGGAATCTGGACACGCATTACACGCATTTATTTTAACACGCTTTTATTACGTCGACCTGTATGTTACTATGTAATGGAATCTTGCAAGTTAGATTTAACCCACTTTCCGATATCCGATTGAGCTGAAATTTTGCACGAATATGTATATTGCGTGACAATGCAATATTATGATGACGTGGAGCTGATTTGATGATGGAGCTGGAAGGTGGCCATAGGAACGCAGTAATAAAACTACATAAAACCATTGAATTTGGGCTCGTTTGATTCATCTTGAAGGGTAGATGGAGGATTTACAAAGAAAAGTACAGTCATCAATAAAAGCGTGTCCCAAAAATGTAATTTTTGAAAAAACTTATTAAATAAGTATAATTATGATGCCTTAAGGTGGTCATAAATATTTGACCCACTCACACGTTTACTTATGACAAGAGTCGTTTTTAGGGTTCCGTAGCCAAATGTTAAATAATGGAACCCTTGTAATTTCGTCATGTCCGTCTGTCTGTCCGTATGTCACAGCCATTTTTCTCGGACACTATGTGTACTGTATGGTTGAAATTTAGGAGGTAGGTATAGGTGGGTTATATGAACTGCTACAGAAAGATGCAGTAGGTACGATTCTGAGAAAAAAATCAAGGGTGGCACTCATGTATTAAAAATGTCGTTTGATACTCGTGTGAAATTGTCATTTTCACTCGTCCCTAATGTTAACACTCGCTTTCGCTCGCGCCAACATAACTAGGGATTCGTGATAAAATGACAAACTTTTCGCACTTGCACCAAAATGTAGTTACAGTCAGTTACAGAAAGGTTTTAAAAGAGGTATGCGGACGGAAAGTTAAATAAGACGAGTCGAGCCCGATAATTGCGTCGGAGTTGTATGCCGGAAAAGGCGGAGAATGAAGATATTCTCTTTCTGTTATATTATAAAAATCGTTTTTTTTCGGTTAACTGTAATTAGGCAAATGTGTAAATCTAAACCACCTATAGTCTCGTATCAAATAAGTTATAACAATAAACAGAATTACCACAGCTGCCAACAGCCAAGAGCGCACAGAACACTAGAACCTGCTTCATGGTCTTTGGGATCCCTAGCGAATGTCGCGTTTGCCTCCCGAGCAGCCTTTATATTGCCAAAATATCAGTACAGCTGATAGTGCAGTGATTCTGGCGATAAATAAAGCTTAAATAAGTACATGAAATCATTAGTGCGATTTGTGGTGCGATAAACGCCTTTAAATAGGTCAATTAAGTAATTAGGTAGCTACCTATTTTTAGGGTTCAGCGCTCCAATGAAAGAAAAACACTGGAGCCTTATATTTAAGATCGTTTGCGTGACCCGTCTATTCGTCTGTCACAGCTAAGTTGAGTTGCAATTTGGTAGACATAAGCACAGAGTACCTACCGTTTTATATACGACATAAGTATGTAAATTAGTGAGTGACCCAAAGATGGACGTGTGACGTAATTAAATAAATTTTAAATATGGACCCCATTTTTGGGAGGTTTAATTACCTACCTAGAAGAAATATACCTACTTATTTTTAAACTAAGTAAGTATGTCTGTGACTCAAAAGAAAGGCTGCAGTTGTGAGGATTTCTGAAAAGCTTGTCATGTTTATTTAATTTTTATGATGCTAAGAAGTCGATAGTATTTAAAATAACGTAGAAAATCAATAAAAGGAGTTTAACTCGGTTTTTCATTGTTACTACTACTACAGCCTATTTGCGTCCCACTGCTGGGCACAGGCCTCCTCTCATCACGAGAGGGTTTCCTTTGTAAATCTAATGTAATTTTAATTTTGACGAGCATGCCCTGGGTTCCGACGGTCGCGGGTTCGAATCCCGCTAGGGGCAAACTTTGTGTGACGAGCACGAATGTTGTACCCGAGTCATGGATATTTAGTATTTTTATATGTACCTATGTATTTCTCTGATTATTTATAAGTATTTATATCGTTGTCTAGCGGCCATAGTAGGTACATACAAGCTTTGCTTAGTTTGGGGCTTGGTCCTTGAAAATAGAGTCGAGATGAGGAATTTCATTTATTTATTTATTTATAAGGACATCAACAGCATAGTTATAGTACTTATTAAATAATTAATTTTGTGGGAGGCCTATGTCTAGCAGTGGACGTATATCAGCTGAAATGATGAAATTAATTTAGACAGAAAATAAAGCCAATTATAGATATCCACCAGTAAAGTAATAAATTATCTAATAAGTACTAACTATGCTGTTTTTTTTTAAATGAATAAACTCTGTTTATTAACATACTTACAATCAAAATAAAACTAAAAATAACTCATAAATAAAAAAATTGGCACAGATCAGTGTCGCTCGGCAAGGTTCCCAAAGGGCTGGCAACATTGCCGCGCCGGATCAATGCTTATTCGCTGAGCGAAGTAGTGCCCAGCCCTTTGGTCACCAGAAGTGTATCTACGCAAGTAGCATCCCAAAAAAAAAAATATGCTGTTGATGTCCTTATATAACTCCACCTGAAACTGTTCGTAAGTGTAGTATTATTCAATAAAACAAGTGAATGAAGTCTTCGGGTGGTTTATTTACAGAATACTTAGTTTCTTATTTTACAGGAGATCGTTCGTGTCCTCGTTCCGGGACCTCAGGTGAGAGAGGGGGAGGGGCTAGAGTTGCCCACAGAACATATATTAAAATGACAGGTTGTTAAGGTGCGTTTACACTCTGTTACATCATCCCCTTTTTACAAATTAATTTAATAAACACTATTGCACCAAACACTACAATTACTTTACAATTTTATTCCCCCTTTTACAAAAAAAAAAAAACTATATAGCCCTTAAAGCTGAGCACTGAGCCTTTTTGAAACCCTGGCAGAGCACAAGGCCAATGCTGGTCGGATGTGGAAAGAGGTTCTCGTATACTTAACATTATCCTTATCAACTAAATCATAAGATCTAAACCCATTATTATTAACAATTTTGGCTTCTCGCTAAATATTGTTGTTAGGATCTTTCCTAAACCAAACTTGTTGTCCATTCTGAAATACATTTTTATATCTAGACGTGTTATTATAGTATGTAACATTTCTTTGAAGAGTTCTATTAAATTGCCGTTCCACATTAATATTAAGTTTGGGTTTTAAATATTCATCAGTAACTATGGCTTTTGTTTTTAGATTTCTGTTCATAATTAACTGACTAGGTGAAAAATCTGTTCCAGAAACTGGTGAAGCCCTGTACTGCAAGAGTGCCATTCTAAAATCGGTCTTATCTTCGTTACACTTGAGTATTTTTTTTTTTGCTATTTGTACTCCTCTTTCAGCCATTCCGTTAGATTGTGGGTACTTAGGGCTTGTATAGTTAAAAATCCGCTTTCACGAGCGAAATCTCGGCATTCTTTTGAATCAAAGGGTACATGATCAGAAACTACATCTTTTGGTATAACAAATATTGAAAATATGTCTGTTAGTGCCTCAATGATGGATTTGGCACTTTTACTTTTTAGATATTTAATGTCTAGCCATTTAGAATAGTAATCATATACTACGAGATAACTTTTGCCTTTGAAATCCATTATATCAGTCGCTATTTTATGAAAGGGCAATTTAGGAACTTCATGTGGTAGCAACGGCTCTTTCACATTACTATTTTGGAAAGTTTGACATACATAACATTATCTTAGATAAGTATCTAGGTGTTCATCTATTTTGGGCCAATAATACATTTGTCTGTCTGTTTGTTTCATTTTAGTTGTGCCAAGATGCCCTTAATGTAACATTTTCATAAATTTCAACCGCAATGACGTCGGTATTATTAACCTGTGATTTAAAAACACTAGGTGAAGGCCTGATCACAATGAATTTCCCATCTTAATTTAAAATAGTACTTACATTAAACTGTCTTCAACATATTTTTTATCTGGCCATCCATTTTTAGTATAGTCTATTAATTTAGATAATTCTGCGTCATTAGCTCCACAGCTAATGACGCAGAATTATCTAAATTACCTAATCTACTTAGACCTAATCAGTTCGAACAGTTAGAACTAATCAGTTCCTGTTTTTGCTCCTGAGTACACTGCAAATGACTTGCTATGCCTACACAATGGATCATTTCAAACATCGGCAGGGAACTTGCAAATAGTACACTCACCAAATTGAATAAATCAGAGTCATATCTTGCTAACAACTTAAAATGCACCAGCGACCCAGTAAACTCATTCTTCTTGCATCCCACTGACACAACAGAAGTTAGTCGGCTTATTAAAGATCTAAAAACTGACAGTGCCCCAGGGCTAGATGGTTACACGCCATCACTTATAAAACTGATTGAGCCATTCATAATAGATCCTTTAACTCACATTTTTAACTTAAGCATATCCACTGGTTCGTTTCCCGAATCCTGGAAGTTAGGTGTTATATCTCCAATTCATAAAGACGGCGACAAATCCAAGCCATGTAATTATAGGCCCATCACGCTTTTATCTATATTTTCTAAGATACTGGAAAAAATTGTCAACAAGCGTTTAGTAAAATACATCGAAGATAATTCCCTCATCGCTGACAATCAATTTGGGTTTCGTCAAAACAAATCCACAGAAGATGCTGTTGTTCTATTGACAAAAAACATTTCCATGTCACTAGATCAAGGCAATTGCTGTGTTGGTGTTTTTATTGACCTCACGAAAGCCTTCGACACGGTCTCTATACCCATCTTACTTAGAAAACTCGAAAAAATAGGCATCCGAGGTATTGCCCATGACTGGTTTCTCAGTTACCTTACTAATCGTCGTCATTGCTGTTGCATTGCTGTTATCGCCGAACCGGACTGACGCTTCATTCACAATAACCAGTGACAATGTTATCTAACCCGTGAGTTGGTGGTACAAGTGCACAAGCGATGGCGGTGATAATTAACGAGTTTCTCGCCTTTATGCAGAACAAGATAGACAAGCTTGACGAAGTGAGTTTAATTCAAATTTGCTCATCAACTTATACTGACGCGGAAATCGAATTCGGAAAAAATCTTCTACATGAAAAGTGTGGAGATGGGTCGCGAATACATCAGAGGAGAGGTGAGGATAAAAAGAGAAAGAATGTCAAGGATGTCATCAAAGTTATGAAGGACGCCGAACTTGCCGCGCAACCTACTTTTGTGGCAAAAGATCTGAGTCGATTACCATCGATTACTTTCGACTACGTCGACGTGACGTCGCTGTTAAAAGATATAACCACGTTAAAAGAACAGTTAAGTGCATACCAGACAAAAGTAACTGGCGAATTAGAAGAATTAAAAACGAACCGTAATTTTCAAAGCGACCTATCAAAGGAGGAAATTGCTGAATACACTGAGGGCCCAGCCCTCACACCGAAACTGAGAGGAGACTACTCTAAAATGAAGATAAAGAGAGTGCCGGTACCGCCTATACTTGGACCACAACGGTCGCCTCTTGCACCTGCGCCGCAGCGGCCGGTGCCTGCGCCCGCGCCGATAGATAACGTCGTGGACGAGTTACACACTCCGAGCTACCGCAACATTGTATGCAATGTGAACCGACCGCCGCAAGCGAAGCGCGCTCCTTTGAAAAGGTTAACTTCGGGTGAAAATCGCTTGGCCATTGGGCCTACTACATCAAAACAACCGTCGTTTTTATTGGAACAAAACTTAACAGACGACGAGGACAACTCTTTTACTACCGTAATAAATCGTAAAAAACGAAGGAAGAACAATAATATAAATATGCGGGGAACACTTACTACTGGCGGAAAAATTCAGGTTGCTGAATCGCAATGCTCGATCTACCTGTCCCGTACAGGGAAAGGGGTCACCGAGGCGGACGTGAAGGAGCACATAGCCGATATGGGTGAACAATGTATAAGCGTCAAATTACTCGATCAATATAAAGAAACATCGTTCAACTCCTTCAAAGTGACTATTAACAGTAGCAAGATAAACACATTTCTGAACGGAAACTTCTGGGCCGAAGGCCTGGTGTACCGTCGTTACCGTGAGCGCTCAGCTCGATTCGCCTCTAATTCAACTCGCAATGGATAAGTCCCAAAATATAAAGGTTCATATGACGTCATTTAACTGTAAATCGATAAAACGATCTATAGAGCAGACTAGGGCCTTAAGCGCTCATGCCGATATCATTGCTTTACAGGAAACGTGGCTGTTGCCCCACGATTTAGGCTTCATAAATGAAATTAACCCTGACTTTGCGAGTTTTGCCAAGTCGTCGGTGGATGTGTCTGTCGGAATACTTAAGGGACGCCCGTATGGCGGGGTTGCACTACTTTGGAGGAAGTCGAAATTTCCACAGGTGTCCGTTATAGACTGTGCCAACGATAGGATAGCTGCAATCAAAATTGCTCTTGACGGCCGCTCAATCCTTGTTTTTAGCGTATATATGCCAGTCGACAAAGAAGAAAACTTGACGGAATTTACCAACTGCTTAGCATGTGTAGACGCAATTATTGAGGACGCCGATATTGACGCGGTCTACGTGCTTGGGGATTTTAACGCACACCCCAGCTCCAGATTTGGGCAGGAGCTCGTGGCCTTCTGTACAGAGCATTCTCTTGTGTGTGCTGATATCGAGCGGCTACCGAATGACACGTACACGTTTGTCAGTGACGCGAATGGCGCGAGAAGATGGCTGGATCACTGCGTGCTGTCGGAGGCAGCGCTGGATACCGTTGTAGGAGTGTCGGTGGAATATGGCGTTTATTGGTCGGACCACCTCCCGCTTACCATAGCTTGCAATATAAGCATAGGTGTAATGATAGTTAGATCAGTGTCTGCGAATACAGAAAACAATGACCGTGCCGTTTGCTGGGGCAACAGAGACATTGATCAGATAAATACATACGCGCGACTATGTAGCGATAAATTTAGTTCTCTTGCATTTTCTAGTCAGAATTTAAGTTGTGATGTTTGTGATATTTACACTGTATGTAAAAGTCATCTATATCTTATTGACGAATTTTATGAAGGTATTATTTATATCATAAGGCAAGCTGCAATTAGCAGTGCAAATAGTAGTTGTGGTGCACGGAACAAAGTTAAGCGGATTCTTGGTTGGAACTACCACGTAAAGGAGCTCCATCAGCAGGCGCGACTGTGCTATAATGTTTGGATACTAAGCGGTAGGCCTACTACAGGAGCGTGCTATACGGATATGATAAACAGTCGTAAAAAATTCAAGAACAAACTGAAGTGGTGTCAAAATAACGAAGAAAATATTCAACTAGAAATATTAAGTATGCACCGTTCAAATAAAAATTTTGGTAAATTCTGGAAAGCTACGAAAAATCTAAATTATAAACCTAATGTACCCGCCAGTGTCGAGAGTGTATCAAAACCTAAGGAGATTGCTGAGTTATTTTCACATCACTTCAAGGTCGTACCTCTTCCTGCTCGTACCGTCTGTCGCCCTGGGCTGAGGGCCCCCGCTCACGCCGAACCTTCTGTGACCACGCACAACACAGTCGCGCCTGATGATGTGATGAAGATTGTTAGGCAGATGAAACGAGGTAAATCTCCGGGTTTTGACTCGTTGAGTATAGAGCACGTACTATATGCGGGAGAGGAAATCTTCAAAGTACTAGCAGACTTTTACAACCTATGTCTGGTTAATGGGTACCTTCCTAGCAATCTTATGAAAACCGTGGTAGTTCCAATTCCGAAAAACAAAACGGGTGATCTCTCTAGTATAAAAAACTACCGTCCAATTTCCCTAGGTACAATTTTAGGAAAAATACTGGAGAGACTACTTCACCCATCGCTGAAGAGCAATTTGATGTTGGATGACGCGCAATTTGGTTTTCGTACTGGTCTCTCAACGGACTCCGCGATATATTCTCTCAAGTCCACTGTGAGTCACTACCTGGACAGAGAAACGTCGGTCTATGCCTGTTTTTTAGATCTCAGTCGAGCTTTTGACCTGGTAAATTATAATTTACTACGGGAGAAACTTGCTGAGTCTAATGTACCTGAACAAACGGTGAGTCTGTTGAGATACTGGTACGAGAACCAATGCAACACGGTGAGATGGGGCGACACGACCTCTAGCGAATACAGGCTAGAGTGCGGGGTTCGTCAAGGGGGGCTGACCTCTCCAGACCTGTTCAGCCTGTACGTTAATGACTTGATTGTGGAACTGAGAAACACCAATGTCGGCTGCCATATTGGTAGAACGTGTCTAAATAATTTTAGCTATGCGGACGACATGGTGCTTCTCAGTCCCCAGAGGCGTATTTAAAAAAATTGCGCCCTGGGCCACTGGGTTTTGCCGCCCCTTACAAAGCGGCAAACTTATTTATTTTTTTCAAAAATAAAAGTGAAAAACAATAGGTACAAATAATTAGTTTAAAAATATACTTACACTAGCTGACCCCGCGGACTTCGTACCGCCTTAAACCTCACGGAGCCCGAGACATTTCCAACGAATGCAAAACCGTGGAAATCGGTTCGTGCGTTCTGGAGTTATAGCGTCAGGGAGGAAAACCCGACTTATTTTTATATAGTAGATAAAAGGATTTTTTTAAAGAATGCAGATCACCTGCAAGATCTATTGGGTAAATGCTTTGCAAGTTTATGGCTTTCTGTTTTAGCCATTGTCGATAATTTGCCTAAAAACGCAAAATTCGCGGTCACTGCGTCTAAAGCTCGGTCCACACTTGTATCATTTCAGCGTATCGTATCTCCGTCGCGTAGCACCGACGCGTATCATGATCGTTAGTGACTGTGGACGCAAAAAAATCGCGATCATGCTACGCGCCGCATCTGATCGCTTGCTGGATCGCATGTTGATACGTGTTTATTAAAGTCCCCACACACTCGCGATCGGATACGCGTATCAAGATCGGTAAGTATGGACTTGTTTTCACGATACGCAGTTACGATTTGAGGCTGTTTTCACACCTCCGCCGCGAATTGGAAATAGCGGTAACGCTGAACATCCGCGATCGTTTGTCCGTTGTACGACGAACGAATCATTCGCGGAAATGCCTGTTCATGGCCTGCACTAACGCGTTGAGTCGACAATGGTTCTATCTCTCTCGCACGGAATACCGCCGCGGTGCCGCCGCTGTTTCTAGACGCCGTGCACATCTCCGCGTAGGATCCACCAGTCCGCCACTGTACCGCAGTACCGCGGCGGACGATCTGTGGCTGTCGACAGCTTTTTCTTAGCGGAATAGTTAATTTTAGTAAAAAATGGGCATTGAATTTACAGAGAACTTATAAAAGAGGTCAGGAATAGGCCGATTATATAATTAGTTAGTCATCCAGACCACAACAATACAAAAAAATACGAAACAAAAAACCCGTCTACGTAAAATATTAAAAAAAATACAAAAATTAGGCTAAAGTCAGTTTGCTTATTTAAGATCAAAACGGGTTGCCAATAAAATAAATTAAATTTTACATATGTAGGTATATTTCTATTTTAAAAATCACACCCTGGGATTATTTATTTTTTGGTTGTTTTAAAACTACGTTTTAAATAAGCAATTTGATTAAACTTCCATTATTTTCGCCAAAAAACTGCATAAAATCTTCATGAGACTAGCTCTTTCTATTAATTTCTTTTCGTCTAGGTTTTTCATCTTTTAACTTATGTCGTGCACCCAGATTCGAGGGTTTTTTTTTAATGCTAAAGAGCACAATATTTTCTGCCCTGCTCGGACTCCGAAAGAGACTATATTTTGCTTCGATTGCAACAACTGGCCGCTAAAAGCACGCACCGCTTCCGCTACTCGATCTGCAGCGTGTGTGGAAGCAGTCCGCCGCGGCATTAGTGTAGCGGTTCAACGCTGCTGCTTCCGCGGCGGAGGTGTGAAAATGCCGCGATCCACCTCGAGTCGGTTTTTCCCTGATCATCAAAGGGTATACGGACACGTTGACAAGAGTACGTGTACCCGATCTGAGCACCGATCCGATCAGTGTGGTGTGGTGTGAACATTGGCGTCCAAAGTTGTTACAGCAACAAGTGTTTATTTGTGTGTATGTTTGAAATCATGAATGACGGGCGTAGGGTACTATTTAGGTACTATTTTTTGAGCTATAAATCATTCCTGAGAACCAAAGCCGTTTCAGAGATCCACGCAGTGTACGCGAGCTTGATGCTCGGTAGCGTACACCGTGAACAAGCCTTATATTTCGGGAAATTCAAGGGTACTATTTTTTAACCTAGATATTCCGTAGGTACTATTTGGGTACTATTTATTGGCATAATAAGATTCTGGATAACGTTGCGGTGTACGCTATCTTGACGGTCACCAGATCGCGAATGTGTGGGGACTTTAATAAACGCGTATCAACATGGATCGCAAGCGATCAGATACGGCGCGTAGCATGATCGCGATCTTTTTGCGTCGACACTCACTAACGATCATGATACGCGTCGGTGCTACGCGACGGAGATACGATACGCTGATATGATACAAGTGTAGAACGAGCTTAACAAATTTTAATGTTAAAAAGTTCAGTAATATTTTAATGTACAAAATACTCGTAGTTTTGTTTGATTTATAAAAATCATACAAAAAAGTTGAAAAATTTGTACAAAATTCGACCGAGGCCGGCTTTGAGGGGCGGCTGGCGCCGCCCCTCGGAGCCTGCCGCCCCGGGCCATGGCCCCCTTGGCCCTAGGGTAAATACGCCTCTGTCAGTCCCTCAATCAATGGCCTATGCAGACTACTCGAGGTGTGTGAGCGCTATGCGTCCGAGCACGGGTTGAAGTATAACGTACAGAAGACGAAACTGATGGTTTTTCCATCAGGAAAGTCACCAGAGAGGGTAAGGCCAGTGTATTTAGATGGTTCTGCTGTGGAAAGGGTTCGACAGTTCAGGTACTTGGGACATGTAGTCACGGAAGATCTCAAAGACGATCTCGACATCGAGCGTGAACGTCGGGCCACCGCGGTGAGAAGCAACATGCTCGCGAGGCGCTTCGGGCGGTGTGGCGACCCGGTGAAGATGACACTGTTTAGAGCATTCTGTCAATGTCTCTATACATGCCAGCTGTGGGTCAACTACACGAGACGCGCTATGAGCACCATAAGAGTGCAGTACAATGATGCCTACCGCATTCTTATGAAACTGCCCCGCTTCTGCAGCGCCTCCGAGATGTTTGCCAATGATGGTATTCCAGATTTTTTTGCACTTATTCGATCTCGGATAGCATCGTTTCGGGATCGTCTGAGTAGATCCCAAAATGAGATCCTGCGCACGTTGGCCGTGCGCCTGGACAGTCGGACCCTGAAGCACTGGGTGTCCGTGCACCGCACTAGCAATAGGAAATAAGACTTATTGACTAATTTTAAGATACAATTTTCTAATTTTGTTAAATTGCTATATGGGTATACGCCTGAAATAAAACATTATTATTATTATTATTATTTGTTGGTACATTTTCATGTCACGGGCCCATGGGGACCCGGTCATTCGCATTCATGGGGCCGAAGCCAACATGAAGAGGCTTTTGGTACCTTTTACTATAAATGTGAGATGGCCGCAACTGTGGAGATCTGTCCTCCCAATACAACATGAGGCTGTACTGGCGGACAGCCCTCCCCAGTTGCCAAACTATTGCCGAGGAAGGAAGAGACTTGGAGTGGGCTATGTGGATGGGAGGTGTGGACTGGAAAATCGGGCTATGGAGTGAGATTACGGACATCTGCCTGATCAATATCTCACAAATTGAAGGCAAGGCAGACGGTGACTCGCCGCTTACGCACTAACCTAAAGGCTAGCCTTCGTGGGCCCCCTATACAGGCCACCACACGGGTGGCGAGGGAGCAACACTGATGTAAGCAGCTAAGGGTGTGGAGAGGTGTGCACCGGTTTCGCCATCGCGGGTCGTGCCTCGTGCGCACCCGGAGCGGGTTTCCCCGTTATTACGCAGATTGAGCACTTCCACCCTTTCAAGCATATAGCTCCTGCGCTCCACTCTGGGCGGCCAACTAAGGCAATCCAGAGGCGGGGGAGGTGTGTAGCTGTGTGTATGTGTGTGTATGGCGCATGTGTGTGTGTGCCCCCAGGAGTCTCGGGTGCGAGGTGTCGCCGCTCACCATCGGCCCGCCACAGGCCGCCCTGCGCTGACTGACTGCACCGGTGGTACAACACCAGGTGGGCGATGGGGTCGTCACATCCCTACGCCGTATTATTATTATTATTATTATTATTGCGTAAGGGTAGCCTCGGCCACTAGTCAGCAACTTCCTGTGCACTATGGAGTACCCCAGGGTAGCATACTAGGTCCCACACTGTTCTTAATTTACATGAATGACATCTTTACTTCTTCAGTGCTAGGGGCGGATATAATATGTTACGCTGACGACACAGTAATTCTTTTTCATGGTGATGCCTGGGATGACGCATTTAAAGAAGCTGAGATAGGGTTGGCACAATTGGTCAAATGGCTCGATAATAATTTGTTGTCTCTTAATTCTAAAAAGACAAAATTCATCCCATTTTCTAAAAATCATACTTCCTCTCCTCAGTCTGTACATAAACTTACCATCCACTCGTGTTCCGCCGTTTTAGATAGCAAACTCCTTCAAATTCCTTGTTCTTGCCTGCCCATTGAACAAACTGACAAAATTAAATATCTTGGAGTCTTAATTGATAAAAATTTATCATTTAAACAGCATGTTGCTGAAATAAGTGCTAAATTACGAAAATCTATATTTTTCATGAAATCTCTTCGCAACTCCGCATCTAAAGAAATCCTCATGTTAATATATAAGGCCTTCTGCCAATCATCACTTTTATATTGCATGCTAGCCTGGGGTGGAATTGGGAAAACTGCCATGAAAGAACTGGAAATTGCCCAGCGGGCTGTCCTTAAGGTGATGCTGTTTAAACCTCGCAGATTTTCAACTAACATCCTTTATAAGGAAACAAATGTTTTAAGGGTGCGCCAACTATACATTTCAAAAGTTGGCGTTACCACCCACAAGCTAGTTATTAAATCCGAGAATTTTCCAACTCTTTCAACACGACGTATCTTTAGAATCCCTCTGCCGACAGTGACTTCTAGTTTCGCGAGGCGTCTCCCACCGTACTCACACTCATTCATCTACAACAAAATCTCCCAAAATGTTGCGAACTTAAACCAACAGTCTATCCATAAAGCAAAACGCTCTATTGAATCGTGGTTAAAAAATCTTGACTACCAGGATACTGAAGACCTACTTGCAGTTTGGTATTAAATCCCTCCCAATCACACGCCCACACAAACACACACACACACACACACACACACACACAGACACGCGAATAAACAAAATCCACACACATCCTACATAAATTAACTATATACAACTCACTGCTAACGAGGTACTTACACTCACCTTGACCTTAATTACAATTATTACTCACCTAATGTACCTTTGGTTTGTAGTTAAATAGGTACTTACTATAAAGCTGTAAGTGTTTTAAAATACACATTTAATTTAATTTAGTTAGATTAATAATATTTAGTATGTCTTCATTGGGCTCCGCGATACAGGCCCAGAGCCTAGTGCGGAAACCGCTGCCAACTACTGTAACTTTTGTAAACCAACTAGTTGTCCTATTATTTGTATGACTGTATTCTGCATATTTTTCTGGTAAATAAACATTATTCTTATTCTTATTCTTATTTCGTTAATATATGGTTCATCTAAGTTATTGCAGCTAATGTAAGCACGTGAGAGTAAGTCTGCTATGTACATGTATTTACCTTTCAAATATTTATAGTCAATTTCATATCTCAATAATCTTAGTTTCATTCTTTGCAGCCTGGGCGACGGAACTTCATGAATATGTTTTTTAAGCAAGGACTCCAATGGTTTATGATCATTCCATACTGTGCATCTCTGGCCATAGATATAATAATGAAATTTATTAGTAACATAACAAACACTGAGCAATTCTTTTTCGATTTGTGAGAAATGTTGTTCCGCTGATGTTAAGCTTCTTGATGCGAAACTTACAGGCTTGCCATTTTGTAGTAAACAGCAGCCTAGCCCGTCTTTAGAGGCATCAACTGTATTACCACAGGCAGTTTCGGATTAAAATTTTGTAAAGTTGGGGCTTCAGTTAATTTTTTCTTAATATTTTTAAATACATTTTCATGAATGTCCGTCCAAAGCCAGGTAACATCTTTTTTAGGGTTCCGAAGTCCACAAGGAACCCTTATAGTTTCGCCATGTCCGTCCGTCCGTCCGTCTGTCCGCACTATTGCTCGGAGATGCTTAGTCCTAGAAAGCTGTAATTTGGCATGAATATATATATATTAGTTACGCTGACAAAGTGGTAAAAAATAAAAATTTTAAATATATTTTTTTATAGGGTACCTCCCCTACTCGTAAAGTGGGGATGTATTTTTTTTTTCTTGCGTACCCAATGGTGCGGCATATCGTTGAATAGGTCTTAAAAAAATATTGTAGGTTTGTTAAAACCATTTTTTTATTAAGTGATGCGTTTGTGAAATATTAAGCTTTAAAGTGCTATTTTTTGTTAGAGTCACGTGTCCCCCCCCCCCCTGCCAGCTAAATGGTGGTATTTGGATGGCTGAAAAAAATCACGGTTGTGGCATATATAACGTAGTTGAAAGGAAAACTATCACAGCTAAGTAGACTGTACAAACTTAGGAGTCATAGTCGACCAACTTATGAAATGATTAAAATACCAATGATTTTTCTCGAGCGGCAGGGGCGTCGGGCGGGCACGTCATACCACAGTCTAGCTAGATGCTAATAAGTCTTAGAAAGGTACTGTGGGCATCCTCAACTTCGGAACCCTATACTTTGCGCGTGGTCCGACACGCACTTGGCCGGTTTTTTAATAATAATTGGAGCGGTGATGCAATGTCAGCCATATTAGGAACAAACTTTCTTAGATAGTTAATCATTCCTAGGAATGTTTGTAATTCTTTCTTGTTATTTGGACTTTTCATATTAACTATGGCATTTATTCTGTCAGGGTCAATCTTCATACCCTGTTCAGAAAAAATGTGATACCTGAGATGTTTAATGAAATATTAACGGCGGTGCGGGCATGCGATGGTATCCCGTATTTTAGGTCCAGTAGTTTCGGAGATAAGGGGGAGGGGGGAATGGTCATTTTTCGCCTATTTTCTTAAATAACTCGAAAAGTACTGACCAAAAAAGAAAAAAAAAAGAAAAATTGAGATCCCCATAAGAAGTATTACTTTCATTTGATATGTCACACGATATAGTTTGAAAAACTTATTTTTTTTTATTTAGCCCCCAAACATAGGATCTATGTTTAAAATTCATTTATTTTCGTTACACGTCCGCTTTTGGGTCACAAACTTACCAAATTTCAACTTAATCGGTCCAGTAGTTTCAGAGAAAATCGACTGTGACAGACGGACGGACAGACACACGACTGATCCTATAGGGTTTCGCTTTTACCTCTTGAGGTTCGGAACCCTAAAAAGGTACAAAAACCAAGGTTCAAAATTACCGACCTATCTCTATATTGAATGAATTTGCCAAAATTTTTCAAAAGGTGATTCATGAGGTCATTTACCCAGTTTTGTCTCGAGGGATTCCTCCTCAACAGCGCGGGTTTTATAAATGTCGATCTACAACTACCTACCAATCTTGTGGAATTCTCAAATTTTGTCCTTCGAAAAATGGATCAGCGGAAGCAGGTTGAAGTGATCTACACAGATTTTGAGAAGGCGTTTGATAGGGTGGAATGGTGGATCAAGTCATCCTGCTGCGCAAATTAAACAGATTGGGGCAGGGGTGATCTGTTCAGATGGATAACTTTATATTTCAAATAGACGACAAGCTGTTGTGGTTGGTGGTCATAAATCTAACTTCATTTCTATTCAATCAGGTGTCCCCCAGGTCAATCTTGGGCCTTTTGCTATGTACAGTGTTTATTTGTATGACATCTATGTGGTTTTCGACAATTCGAAATTTCTTTTATTCGCTGATGAAAAAAAAATCTTCCTTGATATAGCTAAGATAGAGGACTGTCACACTCTACAAAATGATCTAGATCGATTAGCAGAATATTATTTATTTATTTATTCAATAGGTACATTTACACGGCATTACAGTACAGACCAAAGCGCCATGAAAAGAAGTCATCATCATCATCATCATTTCAGCCAAAAGACGTCCACTGCTGGATAGGCCTTCCCCAAGGCTCGCCACTCAGACCGGTCCTGTGCTACTTGCTTCCACCGGTTTCCCGCGACCTTCACGAGGTCGTCGCTCCATCTTGTTGGAGGCCTACCGACAGCTCGTCTCCCGGTTCGCGGGCGCCACTCGAGAACTTTCCGGCCCCATCGGCCATCAGTCCAAAAGAAGTGCCTAACAGAATTAACTTAGAATTTAAATATTGTACAATAACTGTTATAAAAAATATATATCTATAGGTACCAATGAAACTTTCAGATTGGAACACTTGACTGCCTAGCATCCATCACCTCACAAAACTTTAAACAATCACAACACACATCTGCCCATCTCCAAGCAAATATATCACACTCTGGTACTGATGCCAGGAGGGCATTTAGCAGCCCGAGTGCACGAAGTAGCGGCATGCTCCGGTGCGCGGCGGTGCTTATAAAGTTAATCGAATGTGTACAGATTTCATTTACATGCAGTCCTCGACCAATTTCTTTTGTAAATAATATTGAAGGGCATTCTTTGGAAGACGTCTACACGTGATCTTGGCTCTTATTTCTCGAAGCTCACATATGAGAAGCATATAGATATTGCGATTGACCGTGCATATAGGAATTTAGTATTTGTATTACGCGTATGTAAGCCATTTAATGACCTCTCCTGTTTAAAAGTAGTGTATGCTTATGTACGCAGCACTAGCCAAGATGGGACTATGTACACATATTTAGAATGTGTGACGAAGAGGATGAGTTAATGCGACACATCCTGTGCGAATGTGATGCACTCGCCAGGCTCAGAATGAAACACTTAGGCTGCGGTTACCCTGAACCAGGGAATTTCAAAGCACTGCCATTGCACTCCGTCATTACTTATTAGTGAAGGTGAAATAAAAATGAAAATGTATTTATTTACCTTAAAATTAAATACAATATTGTAATAGGTTACTGCGATCCCTCTAGGCTGAGCTTGTCCCGTGGGAATCTGACCATATGAAATAACAAAATTTAATTGTAACTATGCGGCAAAGAAATAAATATAAACGAAAACTTCTATAACAAAAGTAGGTAAATAACGTATTTATTAAGTAAATCAAAATGTATGTTTGCTCGTTTATCCAGTTCACTGCAAGATGCAGGACACCAGCCAAGGCTGGTCGATGTAATACACGTGCATAGTGAATAGTCCGTTGTCTGTGAGATTGTACAGGCACTGCGGGCCGTCGGGGACGATCACCTGAAAAAAAAAACTCTTAAAATCTTTAAAGGG
Organism: Aethes cnicana; assembly: GCA_963971205.1. Lineage (NCBI taxonomy): Eukaryota > Metazoa > Arthropoda > Insecta > Lepidoptera > Tortricidae > Aethes > Aethes cnicana. The sequence continues at coordinate 9,345,941 of OZ020288.1, forward strand.
AACGGCCTTAAGCAATCAGTTGTGTTGTGTTTGTGTCGCGCTATAAAGGATTCTAAAATTGATTTCAATATAGGAGCACACCTGCGACTCGCCATACAAATGGAACCGAATCTGCACACTAATATATGGATAGTGTATAAATACGAGCGTGTGGCCGCGTGAACCTGTTTAGGGTTGGCGCTCGGAATGAGCACGCGGGACCACCTACTCGTATTGTACAGTTATGAAAGCACTTGTTACGTGATTAGAGCGACGACCATGACAGAGTGCAGGGCCCGGCGCACGTTCGCCGCGGCTGGGGTGCCTGCCGTTGGTGCGGGGGGTACGTGTCCCTTCTGGTATGTAGTATCTATTATACATATACTGTGATAGGATTACCTGTACAGCGGTCCTGGAGGGGGCCTCGAACCAGTTCCGGGCGCCGCTATCCAGGGTAAGCTTTCCAAAGGCCATGAAACCCGTGGCGATCAGCTCCCCGGACTCGACGATGCCGAACCAGGGGAAAAGGGGTTCGTCCTCGCAGCTGGTGTTAGCGGACATATTGTAGTAGTAGTGACGTCCTGCAGTAGAGAGAATATAGTCGTTTAAAGACGCTGACAAGAGCTAATGACCTTGGGCAATCGAGGCTGGAAACTGTCTCAGAGGACAATGTCTGTTTGCATTGGAGGGAGCGAGACGCACGACCGCGGCATGCGGGCGATATACGTAGAAAATTGGAAAAATGAAGTAAAAAAAACGCATATTACATGAAAAATATAAATGAGAAAATTCTTTCTAATAGAGCCTCTGCTGTTTCTCAGTTTGTAAGTATTGTTACGTCAGGGTCCTTACCCATCCAAGGGATGCAAGCCTGCCTGGTGAAGACGCCTTCGCTGGTCATTTCGTCGGTGGTGTTTACGATCTTGACCAGTTGCTTGCCAACACCCATTACCCACACGCCGCCATTCTCGATAATCTTGTTCTCGTTGCGAGCGACGGCCGCGGAACCGGCAGCCCTGCGAGCCTTGAGAGCGGCAAGGTTCTCTGGGAAATGAGAAATCTTAATATTATAAACGGACTGGTTTCTGCCTGCGACTGCGTCCGCGTGGAATTCAGTTATTAGTTATAACAAAATACCTACTTACCTTTATCGCCTTTATACTACTGTGAGCATGCGACAACTCCGGAGCACGTAATCTTGTGTTAAAGATTGAGCGGGGAGTTTATAAAATGTAATTTATTATCTTTTTCATGGAAATAAACAGATTTAAAATTTGAATTTGAAATAGTTCTCATTGGATACTGTGACGGATTAACATATACCTTCAGTGTTGAAATACTGCTGCAGGGTCCAGTAGGACACTTCAGTTCCACCGTCCGCTACGGCCGGCGTCCACTTGGTGAAGCCTGTCTCTTCCATGTCATAGTGGTTGTTGGTCAAAGCGCCGACAGGCACCTTTGAATAAGAATAATAACATTTGGATATTGCAAACTATTGGTTCTGTCGAAACTACAGTACGGCACAGCATGGCATGACACAACTTAGAAGGCGCGCGGGGAAGCACTTAAGGCCATTCCTATACCCAGCTCAGCCGTCACTGTCACTCGTGCAACGAGTGGAAGAGAAAGCCCTACGCACAGAACGCCCGATTTAGTTAGTATTTAACGCGTTTTAAATACTTTTAATTTCTATAAAAACACCGTCTAAATACATGGCATTTATAAAGCTGTCAATGTATGTATATTAATATGGATAATATTTCTGTTATATTTAGTTTTACACTGTTTGATATAATAAACTGGAGTAAAGTTGTATTAAAGGTCCGAGTTAAAGGTTGCTTTGGAATTAAATTGTATCGAGCGAAGTTTCGTGAAACGTGTAACGAAAGCTGTCAATGTAAGGATGATATAATCAAATATAACATATGTGTTTTTCATATTTTTAACTTTTAACATTTCTTAGAAAAGTATGATCTTACATGAGCAATTTGACGATGCTGGCTCTAACTAAGTCTACGAGCCTTCTAAGTTTTGTAAACCTGTAAGCAACAGAACATGCAGGTTTAAGGCCCTTCCCTGACCCAGCATCGTCAAATTGCTCATTTAAGATCATACTTTTCTAAGAAATGTTAAAAGTTAAAAATATGAAAAAAACATATGTTATATTTGATTATATCATCCTTACATTGACAGCTTTCGTTACACGTTTCACGAAACTTCGCTCGATACAATTTAATTCCAAAGTAACCGCTAACTCGGACTCGGAATCCAATTTTATTCCAGTTTATTATATCAAACAGTGTAGAACTAAATATAACATTATATTTATATATTTGGAAATTTCTCAAGTCTCTTGGTCTTGTCAAGGCCAAGGCTGACCCTGCTTCTTCCTTTTCACCTAATGAGCTCAACAGTCATTTCGCCACTTCTTCCACTCTAAATTCTTTCATTAAATCTAAAACTATTTCCCTCATTGCTTCGCTACCCTCCTCTGTCACTGTGCCCTTTTCTTTCACCCCTGTAACTCCTGAGGAATTGCGTAAGATAGTTAAATCTCTCAAGTCTAATGCCGTTGGCCACGATGACCTTGGTCGTACCATGGTCTTTCTCGTTCTCGACTATATTCTACCTGTTCTTACGCATATTATCAATTTTTCTTTTTCTTCTGGGGTTTTCCCTTCGATTTGGCGTAAAGCCCATGTTATACCTCTTCCTAAGATTCCTAAACCCACTTCTCCTGGTCATTTCAGACCTATTTCTATTCTCCCTTTTCTTTCGAAAGTTCTTGAAGCTGCTGTCCATTCTCAGATCTCCAAATATATTAATCAGAATCAACTTCTGTCTCAATTCCAATCGGGCTTTCGCCAGGGTCATAGTACCACTACCGCTCTACTCAATGTCATTGAGGATATGCGTCAAAGTATGGAAGACACTCAGGTGACGGTTCTGGTGCTTATTGACTTTTCCAATGCTTTTAATTCCGTCGATCACGATCTCCTTCTTGCTGTCCTAGCTCATCTTGGTTTATCTTCTTCAGTGATTGAGTGGTTCTCCTCCTATCTGTGTGATCGTGTTCAAGCGGTTCGTGCTGGCCGTGCACTTTCTGATTGGCTCGATCTTCGTTCCGGTGTACCTCAGGGTGGCATTCTCTCTCCCATACTGTTCTCGGTTTTCATTAATGTTATTACGTCTAAGTTGAAAAGCTCTTACCATCTTTATGCAGACGATCTTCAACTTTATGCCAGCGCTGATGTGTCCTGTCTCGAATCTGCAATATCTCTCATCAATGATGACTTGGTATACATTGCTGAATGGTCCCGAAGCTTCGGCATCTCTGTTAACCCTGCCAAGTGCCAGGCCATCATTGTTGGTAGTTCTCGTCAGCTGGCTAAAGTTGACAAATCTCGGATCGCGCCGGTGGCGTTTGAAGGCTCTCTCGTACCCTGGTCAAAGCAGGTCAAAGATCTTGGGCTTGTAGTTGACTCATGCCTTTCCTGGGATGCTCAACTAGCCGAAGTAAGTCGAAAGGCCACTAACACTTTACGGGCGCTCTACCGGTTCAAAAATTTTCTGCCGATTAGTACCAAGACTCTGTTAGTGCAATCGCTTATCCTGCCTTTAATTGATTACGGTGATGTGTGCATGTCCAACATGACTCAAGACTCTCTTAACCGGTTAGACCGCCTGCTTAACAATGGCATGCGCTTTATTTTTGGTCTTCGAAAGTATGACCACATATCTTCTTCCCGACGTCAGCTGCGCTGGCTCCCCATACGCCAGCGTAGGTCCCTCCGTATTCTGTGCACCCTTTTCTCAATCCTGTTCGACCCTTCTACTCCTCGTTATCTCAAATCTAAATTTATCTTTGATACTCCTCGTCCCGGTTGTGATCTGCGTTCCTCTCGTTCTCTTAAACTCGTCACTCCTTCTCACTCCACGGGTTTTGTTTCTAATTCTTTCACCCTTCAGGCAATCCGCCTCTGGAATTCGCTACCTCTAGATATTAGACAAGCTCAAACCAAGCTCTCCTTCAAGCGAATGCTGCGTAAGCATTTGTTTGAGAAGGTCGCGTAGATTTGGAATCCTTCATATTTTTCTTTGCTTCGTGCGGCTGGTTTATGTATGTATTAGTTTATGTATGTTTATCTTTTATATAATTTTTATGTACGTTTATGTAAATTTATCCTCTTTTGGAATTATTTGTTATCTTCCTTGTATTTCTGTAGTTTCTTTCTGATATTGATGCACCTACTCATTTTTCTTTCTGTTTGGCCTTATGGTTGACTGGTAGAGAATGCCTTTAGGCATTAAGTCCGCCAATTGTATACATTTTGTATGTGCAATGAAGTTTAAATAAATAAATAAATAAATAAATAACAGAAAAAATATCCATATTATATGCATACATTGACAGCTTTATAAATGCCATGTTTTTAGACGGTATTTTTATAGAAATTAAAACGTGTTAAAAAGTAACTAAATCGGGCGTTCTGTGCGTAGCGCTTTCTCTTTCACTCGTCCCACGAGTGACAGTGACGGCTGAGCTAGGTCTATGAACGGCCTTAACATGATTTCGCATTTTATCCACTTGCTTAGTGCAAAGTGTAACAGCTATCTAATCGCTATCTTATCTTAATATTTCTAACGTCAAATTTAGTTTATCATTAATTCAAATTTGTACTTTGTTGTTCGTTGCCATCAATTAAGGAATTGATGGCAACGATATTAATAGTTGCGGAGCTGACAGCCGACCTTCAGTATTTTCATTTCGTTTCATTTATTCAAAGTTTGAATTTCAAACACATTAGAAGCTTGTGTCTTACACCAAATCGCTTATATGGTAGTCACAATCCCAATTTTGTGTAAATAAATTAGTTAATTACAATAAAAAGGTAATATTAATAATTATTCAGAAATATAGTAGATACATTTCCTGCAAAAATTACCATTTGAAATACCAGTATAGTGCAGAGGCACTATTATAAAGAAGTAGTAGGTACTCATTCCATTGAGCAATGAGCCTGTTGTCTCCCGCAGACTTAAGCTAATTGGAATAATTTATTGCCAATAAATTTCAAATGAGTAATAGTACCTAAATACACCTAATACTTAGTAAAACTGATAAATGATAATCCACATTGAGGCTTTATTGTGTTTGCTCACTAGGTACCAAAGTATGAAATAAATCGCACTTTGTAATTGGGAATGGCATTCATATATAACGTGCGCTTGGTTTGAAATGTCAAATGAAAGACCGAAATATCAGAAAATATAATTCAGACGGTCAATCAATATTTATACGAAATTGAACCAAACTCCTTCCCAAGTAAGGTTCAATTTCGTATAGAAAAAAATGACGCCATGCCAGATGCCAAAGACAATTGCCACAAAAAGTGCAATTGGGTTCGATTCGTAAAGCGCAATTGGTTTGAATTCGAACACTGGAAAAAAAACGCGATTGGTTTGGATTCGAACACTGGAAAAAAGCGCGATTGGTTTAAAGTGGGGAAACCAAGTGGCAAATGCAACACAGCGGCTGCACGACCACTAATATTGGGTTAGGCTCTAACTTCAGCCGAGTCGACAACTTAACCTAAGTTAAGAGTCTCGTATAGCAAGACACAACTTAGAAGGCGCGCGGCGAAGCACTTCAGCCGTTGACGCAGAGTCTTATTGCTCAATCCACTCGCCTTCCAAGTTGTGTAAGCCTGTACAAGTAGGCCTTTGTTACTTACACCTATTTGCAAGCCAGCGACGTCTCCATTGGCATCGTAGAATGTACAAACGACGTTGTCAGAGTAGCAGTACATATCCACAGAGGTGACGGGGAGGCCGTCGGGCTGGGCCTTCAGGGCCCAACCCTCGGAGACGGCGGCGGACGTGGTCCGGGGGATGTCGTAGAAGAAGGTACCGACCCGAACAATACTCCCACATCGAACCTGACTGCAAAGAAAGTGTAATAACAAATCTCAGGTTCGTTTAGGTGTCGTTTTAAACTAAACAGTCATGAATTCAGAAGAATCAGAAGAATAATGCTTGTTAAGACTGAAGAATGCAGAAGTCGTGGGAATATCCATTATTAGCTTTTTACCGGCTCCTCATTCGGGAAGCAAATTTATTAAGGAATCTATAGGGAACGTCAGAACGTCACGGCGCTTAAGTTGAACTTTAAATCAAGCCAGTTTTGACTAGCGCTATAGAATCCCGTTGCTTAACGAATGAGGCCCTGTTAGTCATGAGTTTGAATACTTACTCTCTCTATAATTTTATTTTATTATCAGCTCAGTATTTTCCTATTCTCTACTTATTTCAAGATACGTAACTACATGTTCACTTACTTCTTAATCCTCCCTTCCACACGCCTGAAAAAGAACAAACATACTTAGATAAAAAAAAACATAATTCAAGCAATGTAAACAATGTGTTCATTTATACACCAATCTCTGTTTTGTCAGCTTTTGCAAAAATCTTCGAGTCAATTATTTTTCCTTACATACAAAGATACTTGATATTATACTTATTTGAGTGACTCTCAACATGGATTTGTCAAATCTAGATCAACGGATACAAACTTCGTTGCATTCACGAAATTTTTATCTACCTCGGTCGACTCGAACAAGGAAGTGGATGTTATATACACAGACTTTTCAAAAGCATTCGATAAAATCTTCCATCGAATCTTCGTAGCAGTGAACGGTTTCCAATCAACACTTCATAAAAAAAATATCTGGAGTTCCCCAAGGCTCCCACTTAGGTCCAATACTTTTTAATCTCTTTTTAAATGTCATTTCTGACTGTTTTATGATTTCTGCGGTTTTTATGTACGCGGATAACCTTAAATTTTCCCGTGTCATTGAATTTCCGACTGATATCATATTACTTCAACAGGATTTGAATAGGCTTGTTCTCTGGTGCAGTGATAACTGCATGCATTTAAATATTGGCAAGTGTGCACACATGAAGTTCACGAAGAAGCTAATGACCATATCTTTAAATTAATTTATTGATAGTGATAACATAAAAGAGGTTGATACAATTCGAGATATTTGGGCGTTATTTACGACAAAAAGCTTAGGTTTGTACCACATGCTGAACAAGTCATAGGAAAGTCGTGTAAAATTCTTGGGTTCTTGATCAGGACAGGAAAGAGTTTCGTAGTAGTACTACTAAAATCATGCTTTATAACAGTCTAGTGCGGAGCAAAACTGAATATTGTAGCGTTGTATGGCGGCCAAATTATGCTTCACACTCCCTGCGTAGGTATTGAGCGTGTGCAAAAGCGGTTCCTGTATCACCTGTCATGTGCAGACGGTATGGCAAAGAAGTTAATATCCTACAAAAGGAGGACGAAGCATTACAAGTATTACAACATGGACTCCATAGAATTGCGAAGAAGCGTTATAGACGCCGTTTTCCTTTTCAAAATATTGAACAATAAAATTGACTGTCCTGACTTGTTAAAACAAATGCCTCTTCGAGCTCCTGGCCGTAAACCACGAAAGCCCATTACGCCTCTTTGCCCGATCTCTAGACGTACTGTATTTTTGGTCGTAACTCTCAGTTAGTCTTAGTCATATCACGGATATATACACTCCGATCAGCTGGCTGGATTCCGCCGTTGTTTGTACCCGTAATTACCTACTCTCCTTGCAAAAGTAGCTTACTGGACGTACTTACCGACATACCTATATTATGTATATATTAGTTTTGATATTTTAGTTTTAAGTTAGTTAACTGTAACACTGCATGTGTTGTTTACCTATAAGTGATTAATGCACTTAAACTATATGTTTCAGCATTTATATTTAGGAAAGAATCAGTGTAAATAATTGTTAGTGAACCAATAAAGAAAAAAATAATTGGAAATTATATCACATCACATTGTTGTTAATTCATTAGGGATCGACTATTGGCAGTGTGCACGACGACAGCGCCAACTAGCGGATGCGAAGTCTGCGTCGCAATATGCAACTAGGTATACTCTTTGGTCGACGGACTATGGACCATCTAATAAGTGAATTACTACCACTGTGACGAAAAATTGCGGGGAAAAGGCTTGTATATGTCTCTTTATCTAACCTCATAACGAAAGATAAAGACAAAAGAAGCCTCGGATGACATTACGCGCTCCGATGTAGGTACTAAATCAATTCAAATATATACGCAACCGTGACAGTTCACTTCACTGATGTGATGTCCGTCAGAATTTTCATATTTGGCTATGTCACTGCTGCGATCGTTTTTGTTTCCCCCACTACTGACTTTGCACACAGCGAATAGTGTTGACTACATGGATGATCAGTTTATCTTCTACTATATAAAAATAAGTCGGGTTTTCCTTCCTGACGCTATAACTCCAGAACGCATGAACCGATTTCCACGGTTTTGCATTCGTTGGAAAGGTCTCGGGCTCCGTGAGGTTTATAAAAAAAACTAAAGCGGTACGAAGTCTGCGGGGTCAGCTAGTGTAGGTATAGTATAGTCACGTATTATAGTGAAATGAAGTAAACCTTAGGTAGAGTTATTCTTTACTCGTACTTTACTACTACTACTACTACTACAACAGCCTATTTACGGCCCACTGCTGGGCACAGGCCTCCTCTCATCACGAGAGGGTTTGGGCTATAGTCCCCACGCGGGCCCAGGGCGGATTGGGGACTTCACACATATCTTTGAATTACTTCGCAGATGCGTGCAGGTTGCCTCACGATGTTTTCCTTCACCGAAAAGCTCAGTGGTAAATTCTAATTGAATTTCGCACATAAGTAAACTTAGAGGTGCGAGCCGGAATCGAACCCCCGACCCTCAGCATGAGAGGCGGTAGGTCGAACCACAAGGCCACCACGGCACTCGTACTTTATGGCCCTTATATTGAGTTCTTCAGTTGCACAAATTTGACCTAACTTTTTTCGACTAGAGATTTTTAAGATCTAGACTAGAAATTTAAATGAAAACTTACTGCAGCTGCCAAAAGCTATGAGAGCAAACAAGACAATAATCTGCTTCATTTTGGAATTAGAGACTCCTCCAAAGTGAAACTCGATTGTAGTTATCCGCCTTTTTATATTAATAAATCAATGTCACCTTATCTTCTCATTGTTTGTCAATTACAAGTGTAGAAGATAAAGTGATACGTACTGATTTGTATCTTCAATTTTACTTACATTATATTATAAATGTGTTATTAAAATGTCAAGTTACGGGCTACGGAAGAGATTAGAGAAGATTATAAATATCTAATAAAAATAAAGTAATATTTTTTCGTACAGCATTTTTAGGGTTCTGTAGTCCATAAGAAACCCTTATACTTACTTGTAGTTTCTCAGAAACGGTTCTAACGATTTGGACGAAATTTGCAATATATGTGCGGTATAACGATCTAGTTAGCTATTTTCAGGTGTCCTAGGTAAAGGTTTACACAACTTAGAAGGCGCGTTGACTCTGCGGCAATGATCGGATATTTGGATTAGACACGGGGTAAACGACCTCAATCATTATGTTAGTATGGATATGCCCCGGGAATCCGGGCTTTATGTTGTTAGAAAAGGCAAAAAAATACAATGTGTTTATTTTATTACACTTTAAAACAACTAAGTAGCTGATAGACACGCCACGTGCCACCAAAGTGGCACATTTTGTACCGTTTGGATAAAAGTTCGGCGAGTAAGTACGCGTGTCTATCAGCTAATTTATGGTTACTACAATGGCAATGTCAAGATTTTAAAGTATTTTTTTCATCATGACAGATATATAAGCTAATACTTTGTAGAGGTTTTAATATGTTTTGCTTCAAATAATGTGTAGAGATTAGGTAAAGAATAGAAGTTTTTGTCTCAACTGGTTGCCATGTAAGAGTAAAAAATCCCTTACAGACAATTTAAATTGTTTTTAGGGTTCCGAACCTCAAGAGGTAAAAACGGAACCCTTATAGGATCACTCGTGTGTCTGTCCGTCCGTCTGTCACAGTCGATTTTCACCGAAACTATTGGACAGATTAAGTTGAAATTTGGTACGTATATGGAAGTTTGGGATTCAAAGACGGACGTGTAACGAAAATAAATGAATTTTAAACATAGACCCTATTTTTGGGGGTAAATTTGAAAAAATATTAATGATGTTTTTCAAACTATATCGTGTGACATATCAAATGAAAGTACTTCTTATGAGGATCTCAAATATATATTTTTAATTTCCTTTTTTTAAGAAAATAGCCGAAAAATTACCGTTCCCCCCCTTATCTCCGAAACTACTGGACCTAAAATTTTGGAAAAAACACGGAGGATAGTTATTGACCTATAAATTACAGAAAAATTATGAAGAAGTCCATGATATTTGAAATCTGTCATATAAAAGAGCTTATCTTGTGAAACGGTTTGAAAATGACGTCATTGAAAATAGTCAAGGGTCGGAACCCTCTCCACGCGAGTTTAACTCGCTTCTTGGCCGATTTTTTATTTTTGAACGATTCGTTGGGCTTCGCGGGAAACTGTCGTATCTATATTAACTTTTCTACTTGATATCCCGCGAGGGAGAATCCAAATATCCGATCACTGCCTGTGGCAACGGCTGAAGTGCTTCGCCGCGCACCTTCAAAGCTGTGTCGTACTATATTATCTACGTTCATCTTAACTCTAACTCTAACTTTAAACACGCTAATCTTGTATATTTCTCTCTTTATTCATTTACTTATCCAAGCGATCTCAGAAAGAGCTCTAACGATTTGGACGAAATTTGAAATATAGGGGCTTTACGGGGGCGACAAATTGATCTAGCTAGGACACATATCTTCACTACTAATAACTGGTATTTCATTTCATTTCATTGGTAAAATAAAATTTGGAATGGGTTTGTGAAAACCGTTTTTAGGGTTCCGAACTTTAAGAGGTAAAACGGAACCCTTATAGGATCACTCGTGTGTCTGTCCGTTCGTCATCACAGTCGATTTTCTCCGAAACTACTGGACCGATTAGGTTGAAATTTGGTACGTATATGTAAGTTCGTGACCCAAAGACGGACGTGTAACGAAAATAAATGAATTTTAAACACAGACCCTATTTTAAGAGCTTATCCTGTGAAACGGTTTGAAAATGACGTCATTGCCCAACCGACACAAAGTGAAGCTTTATTTCGCCTTGTAATTTGACTACACGTTAGCCCCGTGGTATAGACAGGCGCGTCCCGAGCGTGGTAACACAGATCGTTCGTGGTTCGATCCTCCGTGGTTACATTGATTTACTTCTTTGTTTGTTAATTTGTCCAAGTACCTATATAAACTTTTTAAAAACAAGCTTTTATTTCAATGCACTAAAAATTAAAGACTTTGTAAAGAAGGGACAAATGTACAAAGGCGAGCTTATCCCTTTAATTAATTTATTCCAGCTAGCCTTTCTTTTTTGTTTGTGGATGAACCATCATCTTTGAATCTAAAAAGGATAGGTAAACGTAATTGTTGATTAGATGTTGCCTCTCAAGTAGTTAAAATCACTACGAGTTATACCTTAATATAACTTGAAAATCTTGAAACAATATTTAGGTAGCTATTTTTTCAGTACACCCATTAAGTACCTATATTAAAAAACGTGTACAGGCTTACATAACTTAAGGCGTTGACAAGACTTAAATTGACTTTATTGAAACAGTATTTAAACGAAAACTATTTGATTTTGTAAGGCGAGTAAAAACTTGTTATTTCGTAAAAAGGATGACATTCAGAAAACGATTCGATGAAAAAAAAAATTACGCAGAAGGGGTTTTCCGGATGACTACCGCCGTTTTACCGCTGAATTTTAAATTAAAAAATTAAAAAAAATCACATTGCATGAACAATATAAATCAGCAAACCTTTTAGTGTGGGTATGATAGAATGGTTTATTTAATTATAGGCATATGCGTTAAAAAAACTAAACACATAGAAACGTTTAAATAGGATAAGAAAACGCAGCATCACGATTTTTTTTCATCCAAATGATTTCTTACTTATGAAACAGCAAGTTTTTTAAGTATATAATGAATATGAACATATGTTTTACTCGCCTTACAAAATCAAATAGTTTTCGTTCAAATACTGTTTAAAGAAAGCTAATTTAGGTCTTGTCAGCGCCTTAAGGGTTAGGTAATTATCGAAACATTTGTCAATATCATTCTTATCGCTTATCGCATGATTAGGATTATGCGGTCGAAGTATTCAAGTATATGTTATAATTATGATTTATTGATTTTGTTACCTGCAACCTACATAGATAAGGGTCTTTAGAGGAATGGTAAACAAAAAAACAAATATAAAAAGAAACTGTAATTGTAATCACTGAGCATAGCTTATATATCTACTTAAACTTAAAAATAGAAAGGCGTAAAATTTTGTATTTCATGTCTTTATGCATAAGATATGTAGGTAGTTGAACTGTATAGTGTTGCGTTGTTTATTTATTTACGTCACACCAGGCTGAAAAGCGGGATTTACCGCCCTTGGGCGCTACGAAAAATCCCTCTTCACGGCCAGGTGGTGACGTAAAATCGTATACTAACCACGGGCGGTCGTAAAGAAATCCTCAGACCGCTAGATTATAGCCCTCGCCTCCGGCTCGGGCCTCAATTACCCGCGACCTGAGACTTTCTTTACTTGACCGCCCTAGGTGTGTAATGTACTATTATGCCATGACATTGATATAGACATCATTCGTTATACAATACGCATTTGATTAAAGGAAAACTTTTCTAAACGAGTTACGTTAGTTTGACTACTTATGTTACTAAACAGGGAGATGTGAGTTTTTCAGTAGGAAATTATACTTACTTTCTAAAAAGTTAATTTTAAGGTAAACGAGCCCAAGAGCAGCTCGAGGAAGAATGGTACAGTCAAGTTCATTAATATGTGAACACTTTTCGACCTAATTACAATGGAGCGGGGTGAAAAAGTGTACATGTTGGTGGACTTGACTTTAGGTATTTATCGTTGCCGACGTAGAATGTCCATCGGCTACGATCAATACCTTCCAGTCCATATTTCAAGTGCATAGCGCACTAACTAGAAGCACAGAATATTTAATAGTACCTACTACCATAGAGAAATGATACAAGAAGAGTGGCAGAGTCCATACTGTAGCGCGTGCTCCGAAACCCGGGTTAACACTAGATCGACATCTAGCGTCCAGTGGCTGAGCCACGATTACCTGACTGTTTAGCAGTTGCTACCGCTACTTGAAGCTAGATGGCGAGCCGAACGCAAAGTGTATTTCTAAACAATTTACAAGTAATATTATTAGAAACCTATTTTGAAATCCTCTTATTACACAGAAACTTCGGGTTGTAAGTTGTAAACTGTTAGATGTCGATCTAGTGTTAACCCGGGTTTCGGAGTACGCACTACAGTATGGGCTCTGCCACTCTTCTTGTATCATTTCTCTATGGTACTACGTAGCAGGGCTTGAAACCGGTTTATGCCCCCATACAAATAAACCGGTTTGCTTATCGTTCTTTCGTTTTTTATTTCATGTTAAATAAGGCTATAAAATAATACGAAGTAATAACCTAAATACACTATGGAGTTCCACATAAAGAGTATAAAATAATTCTAAATATTTGGCTATTTCGGGGTTTTTTCAATTAACCGGTTACAAGCCCTGCTACGTAGATTAACGTAGAAGAATCGTCACGATGCGTTGCCGGCCTTTACGGCTAGGATTTGATTTTTAGGTTAGGTTTTACAGCACGCCACAACTTTGGTATACGCACGAGGCGAGTCTTATTATCTTATCTTATTAACGAGCAAATTTTATAGGTATTAATTTAGATATTTATACAAAATATCCCAGAAGAATTTGTATTGATTTAAATGCTCCTATATTTTCGTTTTCCTGGTGCGAAAAAACTATCTAAGTAGTTAAAGTGGCGTCTTACGTCTGGGAAAAGTTATTTTCAGCTATTTCACCCGAGCAAAAGCTCGGTTACCCAGGTACGGGTGTGGTACTAGGGTTGTGGTGTACGGGCATCAACATGGTGGTCTAAGAAAACAAGGTCTGCCACTCCGGGTTGCGACACCGGTACTTCAAAAGTCGAGCTGCCACTTTATTGCAAATGAAGCACACAAAATGGGACAAGTTAAAAACGAATGAACGTAATAATTTAATGAAACTTTCACAGGATAGGTACATGGGAGTTGGGGATTATTTTAATACACCACTTGCAACTCACGGCAGCGAATGATGTTTCGGTGTCACCCACACAATTACGGAGTAGCATGCCTGGCGAAGTATATTATTGTATCATGAGGGGTTGGTGACTGTTTAATTAGCCACTGAACAATTTCTTCACTTCGTCGGCGACTTGGTTGGCGTAGCGGTAGCCGTTCAAGATGAGCCGGTCCAGCGCGGGCGCAGGGTGAGCGGAGTCACCGGCTCTGGAAGCCAATCAAAAAAACTTTACGTTATACACGAGAGGACTTCATCATCATCATCATCATCATTTCAGCCAAAAGACGTCCACTGCTGGACATAGGCCTCCCCCAAGGCTCGCCACTCAGACCGGTCCTGTGCTACTTGCTTCCACCGGTTTCCCGCGACCTTCACGAGGTCGTCGCTCCATCTTGTTGGAGGCCTACCGACAGCTCGTCTCCCGGTTCGCGGGCGCCACTCGAGAACTTTCCGGCCCCATCGGCCATCAGTCCTGCGAGCAATGTGCCGAGAGGACTTAGGAGGACATTATAAGAGGACTTGTGTGGTTATAAATAAAGAATGTCTTGGTAGCTTGAACTTATACCTACCTACTTAAAGTGTGCTTAAGGCCGTTGAATGACCCAGCATCATCAAATTGTATAGGAACGGTCTTAAAATCCTTCCTTCACGTCGCAACGACTGGACCGATTTGGGTGAAATGTTGTGTGGAGATAGTTTGAGACCCCGGAAATAACATAGGATACTTTTTATCCCGATATTTCCACGCGAAGGGGTTTTCCACGGGTCAAGCCAGTTTTTTAATACTTCTATAACTACTCGTATAAGCAATTTTTACGTAAATCTACGCGGGACGAAGTCGCGGGAAACGGCTGGTTATACATATACCCATTGATCTATTATAAGTAAGGATTCACAATCAGCGGAAGAAAAACGGCCCCGTCAAAACGTTTGGCCTTCGTTATAAAGAGGCGTTATTAGCATATTGGAACGTATTTTCTAATGTCAGGCACTGTTCGTCCCATATGTTATTACTTATTATAGGTCAATGCATATACCACACATACTTATTATTACGGACGTACCAAGTCTGTGGTAATATTGTTAGCATGGTGTACCTGCATCGAATGGTCCAGGGTTGGTCCACGTAGTAGATGTGCAGGGACACGACTCCGTACGACTCTGCCCACTCCAGCAGGCATTCTGGCGCGAAGGGGATGGTGATCTGGGCCGAGAGCATACACATACTATTATTTATTAAGACTCATTTGAGGTATAATCACAGACAGAATGGCCACGGAATCAACGGCCTGAATGTAGCCGGCGCGCAACTCGCGCTCAACTCGCCCTTATCGTCAATTGTTTCATCCGGAGATGGAGAGTGGATCACTGGCCTGCGTAGTTGATACACACATATTTACAAGTGTACAGACGTCGTCGCACGCAAACATTGACACTTCATTCGATTTGTGTTAGAAATCGTGCTTTTATAGGCCGTGTCCGCTCTGTGGTATAATGGCACGTCGACCTGAGCTGCGTTCCGAATCGCGCTCACAGCGCCCACGGCACCCTTGCATCCTTCCTCTTTGGAATCGACTTTCAAGAGGAAAAAGGATTCAAGGTGCTGTGCTATGAGCGCTCTGAGCGCGATTCGGAACGCAGCTCTGGTGAAGCGTCCGAACGCTGCGAACCGGGAGACGAGCTGTCCGTAGGCCTCCCACAAGATGGAGCGACGACGTCGTGAAGGTCGCTGGGAACCGGTGGAAGCGAGTAGCACAGGCCTATGTTCAGCAATGGACCTGTCTAAGTGTTCATAGGTGGTAGAGTCGCAAAAATATGTAGTACCATCAACATAAACGTGTCATGTACTTATAAATACGACCAAGCTTCAACCAAACCATTAAAATGCTATAAAGATTCTGCAAAAGCCCTTTTGCAATTTTCTCTGGCAAGTTTATCTTTCCCTGGTCGCCGAGCCGAATAAATTGTTCAAAGCGGCTTGTCTGGGGCAAGCCGGTCATAATCACCGCATTTAACGGCAGGATTACGGGGAAAGGAAGTAATTATCGCATTTCCATTTAATTTTCTATTTGTAAAGGTTTTTGTTGCTCACGTAGTCATTTTAGATAAAAATAAATTCGCCCGCAATTCAGCCGCCCGATTTTCAGATTAGGATTATTATTTACGTCCGCTTTTATTTGTTTACATTAGTACAATTTAAGTTACACAAGTTCACAGGGTTTAACAAAATTGGTGTACGATTTTTAAATATTTTGTAGGATACTAATTTGTTTTTTATCATAAAAAAATACGGGTGGGTCAGGTCAGAAAATGGAGGGAACATTTAGCTGATGGTTCCCCAAAATTGCATCTCCCCAATACTCGTATTATTATCGCGTCAGAAGTTAAACATTCCTCACATGATTGAAAATACTATGTACAGTCAGCAGCAGAAGTAGATAAGCTGTCCAGGTGTTCAAAATGACCTACACACGCCCTTAACGTCTTAAGAATAAGGTCGTGTGTAGGTCATTTTGAACACCTGGACAGCTTATCTACTTCTGCTGCTGACTGTACCTACAATGAATTGGTGCCATTAATTATTTATACTACGTCGGCAAAAACAAACGGTACCTACGCCATACACGATACAATCCAATCATACATTGATACAAGACAAGTCAGACTACTGGGATGATGCGGGAATCCCAACCCTGATGTACAATCGGGATAGTTAGCGAAGTCTAACGAGTAACGTAGTAATTATTCACCCACATCAATTCAAGATTAAAGTATAATCTTTAGGGTAGGTATGTAAAGTTAGTTACAGGTTTACATAAGTCCATTGAACTTAAATGTGGCTTAAGTTAAGCAGCTAGAGCCCGCTCAGCCAGCTCAGCCCAGCGCGCTCTCGCCATCCTACTGTACAGTAGACTGACCTCAGCGCTGCGGCGCGGCGCGGGCGGCGCCTCGAACCAGTCGCGCGGCTTCTGGCGCGCCAGCCGCCCAAACACCTGCAGCCCGCTGCCCCCAGCGCGCCCTCGCCATCTTACTGTACAGTAGACTGACCTCAGCGCTGCGGCGCGGCGCGGGCGGCGCCTCGAACCAGTCACGCGGCTTCTGGCGCGCCAGCCGCCCAAACACCTGCAGCCCGCTGCCCCCAGCGCGCCCTCGCCATCCTACTGTACAGTAGACTGACCTCAGCGCTGCGGCGCGGCGCGGGCGGCGCCTCGAACCAGTCGCGCGGCTTCTGGCGCGCCAGCCGCCCAAACACCTGCAGCCCGCTGCCCCCAGCGCGCCCTCGCCATCCTACTGTACAGTAGACTGACCTCAGCGCTGCGGGCGGCGCGGGGGGGCGGCGCCTCGAACAGTCGCGCGGCTTCTGGCGCGCCAGCCGCCCAAACACCTGCAGCCCGCTGCCCCCAGCGCGCCCTCGCCATCTTACTGTACAGTAGACTGACCTCAGCGCTGCGGCGCGGCGCGGGCGGCGCCTCGAACCAGTCACGCGGCTTCGGCCGGCCCGACTCTCATGAGCCACTGCCACACCAGCGCGGACTGCCATCTTACTGTACAGTAGGACTAGCCTCAGCGCGTGCGGGCGGCGCG
>OZ020288.1:9363893-9440438 GCA_963971205.1 Aethes cnicana
AAGGCACCCATACCCGCCATAGAAAATTATAGACCTGCCACACACATGCAGTTCGGAATACCGAATGGAAACTACTGTGTGTATGTCGTTGGTCAATACGTTTTGTACGTTCGGTGTTTTCAAATCGGGATTCCGTAACGGCATGGGGACCTTGAGAAGGTATTGGTTACGTTAAACACCAAATTCAACTTTTTCAAAGAGGGATGATGAGCTCCCTCTAGTTCGCAACACAGACTGATTCTATTTCAAAAGCATCCAGCTCCCATTCGTCAGCGACTCATATTGTTTATTCATTATTCTCCAGGTGAAGCAGGAGAAGTTAGCAGGTGTCAACAAAACGGCGGCGGGCGCGCTGGGCGCCGACGTCGTCCGCAGCGAGTACCGGCTCGCCGCGCGCGCGCCGCCCGCGCAGCGCGAGATCCTCAGCGAATCCACGGTACGTTCTATCTACCCACCACTGGGCACAGCTGGGCGGAACTTCTGACGCTTGCCCAACGAGGGAAAATCACACATGCCCTATGCCCTGATAAGTAAGGCAGGCACACAGTTTTCCTAAATTGTAAACTGTAATAAGTTTGTAACTAAGTCTGCCTGATAAATAATTTAAATTAATCCTGCGTTACTTTAATTGCGTAAGATCATAAATTCATACTTATTTGTGTGCCTAGATATTTATAGACGTAAAGTAGGTACCTAACTTTCCTACACTTCAATGTTTTCATTTTTGCAATGAAACTCTTCTGTGTATGTAATATGTAAGCAGGTTCTGGAACCAAAATTCCAGTGCCAAATGACAGTGTTCATAATGACAGTAAGTAACCTATTTTCTGTTCATTTCACTTTTCACTATCATCAAATTCAAATGTCAAGATGTACGTTTACGCTTTAATGGTTTTTCTTGTGTTTTGTAAAATTTCAATCTATTTCGTGACATACGCGCACCTTAGAAGAAACATAACAAGAGTATGATACATTTTAATAATTATCTTTGAGGCTTAGTATGTGCTATTGTGTTCCAAAAAATCGCCACTGGGCTTGCACTGGGCACTATCGCAATTGAGATCTCCACTAGAGACAGAACATAGTCACTAGGAATAATCTCCAATTTTGTTTTATCAATCACTAGCTTCTGCCCGCGACTTCGTCCGCGTGGAATTCTGTTAAGTATACGAAAACCTTCCTTTTGAATCACTATCTATTAAAAAAACGGCCTAGTGTGTGTCGGGCCACGCGCAATGTATAGGGTTCCGAAGTTGACGATGCCCACAGTACCTTTCTAAGACTTTAGCATCTTAGTTAGGCTACGGTATGGTGTGCCCGCCGCCCCTGCCGCTCTAGGAAAATCATTGTTTTTTAATTATAGTTACTAAAGGTAATAATTATTTAGAAATCATAATTAAAACTTCTCATGTGGCTCATAACTTAAACCCTGTTTTACAGCATCTCCGAGCTATGTTACGGACAGACGCACGGACGAACGGACGGACGGACATGGCGAAACTACTATAGTTAAGGGTTCCTTGTGGACTAAGGAACCCTAAAAACCGCATCAAAATCCATTGCGTAGTTTTAAAGATCTAAGCATACATATAGTGACCGACAGCAGAACGCGACTTTGTTTTATACTATTTAGTGATTTACACCATACTACAACAGCCTATTTACGACCCACTGTTGGGCACTGGCCTCCTCTCATCACGAGAGGGTTGGGCTTTAGTCCCCACGCGGGCCCAGTGCGGATTAGGGACTTCACACACATCCTTGAATTACTTTCGCAGATGCGTGCAGGTTTCCTTACGATGTTTTCCTTCACCGAAAAGCTCAGTGGTAAATTCAAACTGAATTTCGCACATAAAAAAATTCAGAGGTGCGAGCCGGATTTGAACCCGCGACCCTCTGCATGAGAGGCGGTAGGTCAAACCACTAGGCCACCACGGCTACACCATACATTTACCTTGATTACGGAACAACTTGCAGGCCCGTTGCTCTTGCTTTGATATTGGCGAAGTGTCCAAGACAGAAGCCATTAATTTATATAGAATAGAATAATTAACCATCTACTGCTGACTATACTTACGGCGCTTTCAAAGTTCACCACACGCGGCGGTTAACATGTCAACAATCCATGAAGATACATTGATCCATTTGTTCGCAGGTATCAGCAACGACTTCCTACCACACCGCTCTGATAGTTCTGGCAGCGTCCTCCGCTTTCATCATCAGCGTACTCTGTGTCCTCGTGATGCTGTACCGCGGCCGGCTTCAGAGAGAGCCCCACAAGGCTGAACGGTTCCTCCCCCCCGCGCCCCCAGTCTACGTCCTATCAGCCGATGAGAAGGCGGAACTGGCCAAAGCGTTACACGCGCCCCCACCACCTGTACTCCCAGACCACTCCAGGGTTTAGGCCTAGAATTAGTTACGCTCCACTGGTTGAAGGACATGGCCCGCTAGCGGTGGCTGAGGGTGAGTTGGATCGACGACATGGGCGTAGTAAGTGATGTGTTATTTCATACAAAAACATCACTCACATTCTCCATATTGTGAAAATTAAGACTGAGTTGTTTCAAAGCAGTTTGTCATGTCAATATGACTTGCGTTTTTACAGTGTAGGTACTTTATGTGATAATACTCTATGAAATCACACCGATAAGTCTTTCAAATCTGTTGAACAACCCACCCTAAGCCAGCTGACTTCGAGTTGCTATTGTAGTCTTCCAAAGTCACATCTTGATTGACCGTTTGTTCTAACGGGCTGTTAAGTTTGAGAAAGTTTAACCTAGCGCTCCACATCGTCACATTATTACGTATGTATACTTAAGTATGTTTGCATTTTAAATGCGATATGCTATGTAATAATGTGACCCATTTCGAATGCTAGGGAAAATAATCTACTTATCCTTTCTTAGTAGAAAAAAGTGTTGGATGTGACATTAGGTAGTACAGGTTTACACAACTTAGAAGGCGCGTGGATTAAGCAATTATAGACTCTGCGTCGACGTCTCAAGTGCTTAGCCGCGCGCCTTCTAAGTTGTGTCGTGCTATACTGTGGTGCTTTATGAAGGCACAATTGGGTGGGTATCAGGATTAGATGTCTATGCGTCACCAAGAGCGGATTCATAGTTTTTCCGTTACTACGTTACTAGATCTATTTGGGTAACGAAGTTTTTCTTTTTGAGATATAAGGGCCGCTCTACACGCGCGCCGCGAAAGTATAGTTCGCGGGCTTTCGCGGCGCGAATGTAAAACCGACCAAGAGTAACTGACTATGAATGCAGTACGCAGCGCGTACGCTATAGTTGTTTGATCACTACGATCGAACTGTATAGGTAGGTAGCTTGTAACATAGTTCTTGTTCTATACATTTGTAAAATGAGCCAGGGCATTTTTTTATTCAAATGTTAAATTTTATTATGTCAACTTTCCAGCACATGATATGATTGAACAGAAAATAGTTGAATTTTCTTTGTTCCAATGCTAGATGGCGCTTGTTCGTACTCTCTCGGTAAAGAAGTTATTTGACGTTTTACAGGCGTATTTTAATTTATAAATACAGGTAAGGGGTCCAAAATAAATGTCTAGAAAGTAGATACGATTCGAATCGTTCTCTGCCAATTCGATTGAATCGAGTTTCGGCCTGCATTAAATACCTAGTATTGTAAATTTAAGTTTTTACTATAAGGCGTATTTTAAGTACGTGTATTGGCGTATGTCGAAGACTTCGACGCACGCCTATACGCACTTTAGTTACTTTCATCGAGTCCCGTTCTTATTTGAGCTTCTAACTTACCTAGTGTTCTCTTTTAAATCCTGCATCGTACTATCTGTCAGCAATGCCGAATTGTCTTTTTTTTTTCTTCATTTTATCGCAGAACGGCATGTTGACGCTTATTTCATACAATATCAAAGGTCGAGATGAATATTGCAAGATTTCCTCTCATTGTTTTGATTCTCTGATTTTTACGTTTTCCGTAGTCGAGACGAAAAACAGATTCCGACGAATTGAGAACCTCCTTCTTTTTTTGAAGTCGGTCAAAATGACTTACCTAATTGTATAATCGTACAAGTACAACGTCGCTCCATGACCAAGAACGTGGCTCGACTAATAACTAATCTAGTCTGTTTCTATCCTTCAGCACCTTCACCCGCACCTCATCCCATCATCATTTTATCATAATCCTCATCATCCTATTTCCTCTCTCACCGATTTTGTAAATAGCTATCGAAATATTGACTTGTTAGAAGACGCAAGAGAATTGAAAAAATAAGGGTCTAGATTTTTGTATTTCGTCTTACATTCAGTATATATACCTATCATCGATACTTTCATCAATTACAACAATACGAGAGAAAAAAAAAGAAAATCACCGGTTTTTTTTTCGCTCAGTCATCCATTAAAATCACATTTATATATAATCAGCCCAGAATTGTTTAATTGAAAGCAATTTAAGAGATTAGATATAAACTGAATTTATTTGTTTGTATTATGATGTTTACTTAATAAAATAATAATTTTGTCTTGTCTCTTTTATTTCACCTTATGCAGGTTATGGACCCTACAATAATTATGACAGCACTGTCATCAGCCAAATGTATTTCTACAGTTAAAATTATAGGAATTTGAAAAGAAAAGAAGAATAAAAACATTTATTCGCACAACTCAGAGTATGTACAAAAGATTATATGGGTAATCTTCTTATATATAAAAATGAATTGCCGTGTGTTAGTCTGGATAAGCCTCGAGAACTGCTGAACCGATTTGGCTGGTTCTTTTTTTTATTCGCCGTGATTCTGGGAAGGTTTAGAGAGAAAAAAATGGTACAAATAACTTTGTATGGGAATCCGTGGTGATACGAAGTTCACCAGGCCAACTAGTATATTTAACAAACAAATAAAAGGGATGAACAAGGGAAAGTTGCGGTCTAGCCAACGCTCAATTGATTGAACAATAACTGCAGATCAACATTCGATTGAATGTGCTTTAATGGTACGTTTACATGAACAGCGTTCAAAACGACGCGTTCACAGGCACGAGCGTGTAAACAGGCTGTTTTTGAACGCGCTCGTGAATGTGCACGTGAACGCTGTCGATCGTTCGGCAGTCGGTTTTCGACAAAGATCAAAGGTGAATGATGATTGTAATGATGAATGAAGATGATCGTGCTCGGGTACCTGTTTACACGGTTGGCGTTCAAAACGACGTTCAACGGGCACGTTCACGAGCCCGGGCGCGTGCGTAAAAACGAAACCACCCGTATTTGGAAACCTTATACTTACGGAGGATTTGACACAACACATACTCTGATTTTAAAGCGACATGTTGTCATGCCTTAAAAATCTAAAATTTTTACTAGTTTGTCTTTTTATCGGGTTCTGGTTGAGGTATGTCGTAGTTTTTCGTTTTATTGAGATAATATTGTTCTGCTTTACACTGTGCGTGGGAGTAAAGGGTGTAAAATGCTTGTACCTCTCTTTATCTAATAACGAGTGATTTTTGAATTGTAAACGAAAACGACCTTCGAGTAGAAACCTTAAAAATCATTTTTTTTCTTGTTTTGAAATTGATACTACTCACTCCAGATTAATATCATTCCATGTCATGTTAATCAGTGTTCAAAGCTCAAAGAAAAACGCCTCTGAATGTGACAGTTAGAAATGTCACCCCACTGACAGTTGTAAACGGCCCTAAGGAAAGGTCTTCGTTTTCACTTATTCGCTTCAGAATGAATCAAGAAGGCGCACAGACTTGTTGCGCCATCTGCAACCAGCCAACAGTGAGGAGATGTTCGCGCTGTCTCAGTATTTATTATTGTAACACGGATCACCAGCGCCAGGATTGGAAAAGACACAATTCAGAGTGCGTGCCAAAGACTCCAAAACAAGGTTCGAGTTACGATAAAAGCAATAGAGTTTCAACATCTAGAGGAGAATCTACGAGGAAAGTCAAGACAAAAGACGGAGCCCCACAATCTGGCGCCAGCGGTGGGTCGGAAACTATTTCGGAATCCAGGGGTAGTGCAACAAGTGATTCTAGACGGTCGAAAAATTCAAAAAAAAAGATTGTAAAAGACGGTAGTGTAGTGAGCGAAGGTAAACAAAACGCGGTAGTTCGGCCGCAGCAGAACTCTACGAACAATAAGAGCGTGATTTCTAGTGTTTTGTGCACTAATAAGGATAAGGTGAGGAATAGTGCGATAACTTACGAGGGTTCATCGGAGCAGGACATCCTGTGCGCGACAGCGCAGCAGCTGACCGCCGTGGACTTTTCTGGCGGCGCGGCGACGCAGGCGGAGCGACCCGTGCGGCCCGAGGCCAACATGCTGGCTGTGGCAGGCTACTCCGGAGAGCAGATGCCTCCAATGAAGGAATACCCCGCAGCAACGTTAAACAACAGCACCGCTCCCTTCAGCCATGCACAGAACAGTTTTTACATAGACCCAAGTGACAAGTGGTACGATATCTGCCAGCAAGTCATCAGAGACATGACCCAGTATGGTCTGTGCGTTTTGGACAATTTCCTCGGCAAAGAGCGGGGCCAGCTAGTGTTAAGTGAAGTGCTCAACATGTACAACTCGGGAATATTTCAGGTTTGCATTTTTTTACCACAATTTTTTTAATTCGAAGTTTACGGTTGGTTGTTTATTATCATTCATATTCTTGATGATCTTGTTAATTTTACATAAAGTAGTTAAACAACCTATAATTGCATATTACACTATTTATCAGAATCAATACCTATTTATAATATATTTAGATGCTTTGGTATCTATAGAAATGAAAAGAAAGGTTGTATGGAAGGAATATATATGTATGTATTATATCACATACATACAGAATACAGATATGTGAGTAACAGACAATCAACTATGTAATGTCCACATCATGACTTTCACTTGCACTATAACTTCGTAGTGATCATAATACAATCATTTAGGGTCCCAAGATACAGGCCCAGCCTAGTTTGGGGTCCGCCAGACATTTCTACTTTTGTATTTTACACTTATTTTAAGCAAATAAATAAATATTTAATTTTGATTTGATTTAAAAGTTGAACCAAAGAGTAATTTTACCTAACAAATATGGAATTTTAAGATTTAATATACTATATAATTCATAAAATTATCACCTTTGTGGCAAGTACTTTTTCTATTTGTTTATTGTATCAATTTTTCATTAAATCCGAAACATTGTTATTCTAATTGAAAAGTGTAATGTGTTTTGTAACCCACTACTTTTGCAGTCCTTTTATGATTAGAAAGATATATTGTACATAAAAGTTCTAGATAAATTCAGCCTATTAAAATTCCTTTGTTTTTATCTTGTGATATAATCATTGTAGTGTATGATTATTTCTGGCTTGCAAACATTCTTATCAGAAAATATTTTGTCTGTCTGATGTTGTAACTTTTATTTCAGAAAATAGGTAGGTTCCATATTTTACATAATAAAGTAATTAGAACTTAAAAGTTAAGTGAGTAAAAAATATAATTACCACACTGGTGCATGTGGAGAGAATTCCAATGCTTGGCAATGGGAATGGGTAGTATATGAATTTACTTTTTGTGAAAACTTATACTATAATTAGTGATTTTTCAACTGTCATATAAATCATTATTCATAATAAGGGAAAGTAATAAATTAATTGCGAATAAATTTTTATCTTTCGGTTAAAAATATGGTTCAAAATGTGTATATCCTCATATAGGATTTCTTTTATCCTTACACCAACATTGATACATAGACCATCACATGTTTAACAAATATGATTGATTTGTGACCAAAAGTCCTTTTAAAAACGCAATACTCTGATAGGTAATTCGTGTCAATGTACCATGATACTTGATGATACTGATTGACAGTCGTGAGGCTGCGGGCAGGTTCGTTATGAATGATTTTTTTATCTTGGGACATTTCACAATATTGACCTAGCCCCAAACTAAGCAATGCTTGTATTATGGGTGCTAGACAACGCTATAAATTCTTATATATAGAAATACATACATATATATACTAAACATCCATGACTCGAGTACAAACATCCATGCTCATCACACAAAGTTTTGCCCCTAGCGGGATTCGAACCCGCGACCATAGGAATAGAAGGCAGGGTCACTACCAACTGGACCAATCTGGCCGTCCAAGTTTTAAATAAACTCCCCTCTTATCAAAAAGTTGGTAGCACTGACGTCGCATATCCTCAGGCAGGTCAGCTGGTGTCGAACCCGGGCAGCACGGAGGCGCAGACGGTGCGGAGCGACAAAATCACCTGGATCGACGGGAAAGAGCCCCACTGCTTCTACATCAACAAGCTAATAAGTCAAGTGAGTCCTACTGCTGTATAGCGAAATGTTTTCCTACGTAATCGTACCTCCAGGTCTTCGCGCCATCTCGTCCATTGATCTTGGTCGGTTCCCGCGGGAACGCGGTAACCGAATTCCACGCGGGCAGAAGCTAGTGGTGTAATTACATAAACGTTCTCTACTGCCGCTAGTAGAGTGAATTCGTCGCCGAGCCGTTAAGTATTGACCAAAATGATGTGACAAGATGGAGCGATGTAATTATAATAAGACTGTCAATCTCCTTACGTTACGGCGTACATCGGAAATAGCCAGGGAGCTTTAAATTTTCATACTTCGCCTGTACAGCGCCATCTAGATGTTGCTCATGGTGTTCAAATTTGTATGCAGGCTAACTAGGCAGCGACATCTATTATCGCATTTAATACCTATTTCGGGCGTACGCTGATTTGTTCGAAGGATGTAATTCTAAGTTTACCTTACTTCTTCTATGGTCTAACATAATTACTTATGATGATGAACTGACTAATTATGATTGATCTTTGTCCCACTTGATGGAACATCGATGTAGTTGCACATTTATACAACGCAAGCGGCGCCAATGAAGTGCCTACATAACCACTTGGCGCCTTAAGATTGTCAGCGCTTCGGTATTCCAGTGGCGGACTAAGGGGGGGGCGGCGGGGGCGGTCCGCCCCGGGCCCCCGATCCTAGGGGGCCCCCAAATCACCAAATAATATAGTACTTAAAACAAAAAAAAAACTTGAAAAAATAGTTTCGACCAGGCAGCGGCATAACTGTACCACCTCGCACTCGAGGCCCCGAGGCAAATCTTTCGTTCCTATAGGGCCTTAGCCCCGTTGATTTACAAAATTGCACAACTGAATTTTTTGGTCTTTCCTTTCTTTCCTCGTGGCCTCTTGGGCCGGGGCCCCCTCAGCTCAGGTAGTGAGTTAGGGAATTTTGCCCGTTCTGCCACCCTATTGTTACGCCAATGTTCTGGTTTCGACCTAGTTGACGTGAGGGCCCCCACAGTCCATTTTATAGATACTTGGTTATTGGTAAAACATCCCAACATTTCCAATTCTAAGGTACAAGCACGTGATTTTTTCGGAAACAAATCGTCATAATATAAGGCTATTAGTAATAAGTCCAACGCTCGTGGTACCGTGTTAAGCGCATAATATGGACTCCGTGGGAATATAATGATAATACCTAAATTAATCCAGTAACAGTACATCAGCATGTGGGTCCAATCCGATAGTTCTGATTTTTTGCAGGCTTATTTATGATGTTGGCCTAATGTATCATCCAAGTTTGTGACCTCGAGTGCCGAACGCAACTTTGTCAAAAAAAAAAACTGATGCTTTTCAGATTTTGACCCTAAAGGACTAGTTTTTGATACTACGAACTTCTCAGAACGTTTTTAAAGAAGACTTTTGCATAATATGAGACTAGAAGGCTTTTGTATAATATGAGACTAGAACCGTCTCTGTGCACCCAATATTTTCTGAGATAAAGCTTTTCAGAATTCATAATTTTTCGGAACTTCGCAATATTTTAGAAGTCATCGAACATCGCTATCGGGATGTTTTTCCAATTATCTTCGACGGATTGTGCTAGTGTTGCTCGTGTGGAGTCACGAATTGGAGCCACCTGTAGCATTTTTATATCCTACTAGCTTTTGAAGGCGATTTCGTATGCACAGAAACATCAAAATTTTAACTCCCATTTTTTCCCGTTCCTGTAAGAATTTTAGAAAATCCTCTCTTAGTGCGCCTTTGCATCGCCTAAGAAACCTACATGCCAAATTTCAGCTTCCTACGACCATCAGTTTTGGCTGAGCGTTGTCTGCTAACTATAGGTGAAACGTGGTAGTAGTTCGATGGTTACCCCGAAGTTCTTTTGGTGTGTGTGACGCACAGCTGAAACTGCTGGTTGTAGGAAGCTGAAATTTGGCATGTAGGTTTCTTAAGAGGTGTAGAGGTGTATTAAGAGAGGATCGTCCAAAATTCCTACGGGAACGGGAGACCGGGAGTTTGAATGTTGATGATTATGCGCATACGAAATCGCCTTTAAAAGCTAGTAGTATATAAAAATAAAAATGCTACAGGTGACTCCAATTCATGACCCCACACGCTCGTGCTCAACACTATATAGCACACTTCGACGGAGGTAATTGGAAACACATCCTGCTACAGCTGTTCGAATGACTTCTAAAATATTACAAAGTTCTAAAAAATCATGAATTCTGAAAAGCTTTATGTCAGAAAATATTAGGTACACAGAGACGGTTCTAGTCTCTTATCATAGCAAATTTAGTCTTCTTTAAAAACGTTCCGAGAAGATAGTATCAAAAACTAGTCATTTGGGGTCAAATTCGCCAAAATATGAAAAGCAGCCGAAATTTGCTCTTGTTTTTTATTTTTGACAAAGTTGCGTTAAGCGCTCGAGGTCACAAACTTGGATTATACATTATACCAACAACATAAACAAGCCTGCAAAAAATCAGAACTACCGGATTTCGCGCTTACTACTTCATACTTTCAAACGACAAGGTTACTGGATCATTCCCCGAGACTAGAACTATCTCCTTACCGGATTTCATCTAGATCGATCCAGCCTTTGAAGTGTGAAGAGGTAACAGACAGAGTTACTTTCGCATTTATAATATGAGAAACTACACTAGTTTCTGTCCACGACACAACAACTACAACCGCGCTACAACGGTTGTAGCGCTCGTGTTCCCACAGAAACTAGATACGTTTTTCGGGATAAAAATTAGAAGCGTGAAGACGCAACAGAGAGTCAAAGTTACTTTCGCTTCGCATTTATAATATTAAGTATGGATGTATAAATGCAAACGACCACACAGGCCACCTGATGGTAAGCGAACAAATTTCAACTAAATGTGTTAGGTAGTCAGTGCACGGGAGCCTAACATACACCATCAACACATCTACACAGGCAAGGAGGGGGGCCCCATTTCGATTTTCCGCCCCGGGCCCCCGACAGGCTTAGTCCGCCACTGCGGTATTCCCCGCGGGAAATCGTGTGTACACGTGTAGTTTATAATCATAGATACCTACTTGTTATCACTGCATACATGCACAGAGTATTGATCAAATATTATTGCGTTGCACATACGTCGCAAGCGCTACAAGAAATTGTAAGCACAGCAAACAACCATTTCAGGTAATTTTCGGTTCAGATTTGGAGCGGGATCTAGGGAGGGCAAATCAGGATACCTGCTACAGCGGCGGGAATGAAGTGTTCCCTAAAAGAGGCATCATTAACAGCCTTGCTCGAAAAATTGTAGATCCGCGACCGAGTGATAAACGAGTCAAGTTCTTAAAGCACTTCTTTCCTTGACAAATATCTGTCTGATCGACTAATAGGAAATCGCGGGGGCCTAATTCGGGAAGCAAAGCTACTTGAAATTCAGTTTCAACGCCGTGACCCGTGACGTTTGGACGTTCGCTGTAGAATCCCCGCGAAATCCCTTTGCCTCTCGAATGAGGCCCCAGTTATCCTTTTCATACCCTCCAATTGAATAAGTTAGCATTGCTGCGTCAATATAGGCATATCTCTGGGATGTAAACTGAACTCAACTATTTAATTTAAACTTATTTTTAACAGTAGGTACCTAGTGTTTTTATAAATCGACGATGACTTAATTTACATAGATTCAGTCACGTATGTATGTGTACTCCTTGCAAATAAATGGTCGGGGCCGGAGATAACCGGTGCAATATGACTAATTCATACATATCTAATATTACCTAATGCATTGTATTATGATCGCTTAGTTGCTTTACCTTGTGAAGCTCTCTTGAGATTTTCCTGCATTTTTTAAATAATTTGGAAATAACACTAAATTGTGTAGGTAATTCATTTACACGCTCTTCAATATAATTGATCGTAGGTATATAGGTACGAAACAAGAAAATATAGAAAGTACCAGCTATACTTACAGCTTAGACTTACCATTAGCATTAGCACACACTACTTTGCCTACTTCTTGGAAAGATCTCCGTTTATCTAAGTATTTTTTTATAAAATAATTGATACGGCAATATAGTACAAAGGTGCAGAAGATAAAGCTGGAATTTCTATACAAACCACGCGCAATATCTATATTTTATTCTTATGATCTAAGATTAAAAACGCATCAATCTATTATTTCTTTGTCACTATAATGTATATCTTATTGGAAATTTGACAGAGTCGATTGTTGAATATTATTACATTCCAGATATATAGGTATTATTTTGACCGAGTATATGATAAAGTGGCGCCAGACGGACGACTGAGTGCGAAACTGGCAAAACCGCTTACTCACTCGTCAGGGCTATCTTCTTCACTAAAAATAGCTGTTGCCATTGCTAGTCCTTAAACTTGCCCGATAGCGGTCTCTTTCAAGCAACCATGTTTAGAGCGGGATAGATGCTTTTACGCCAACTTGAAATCTTTTGCACGGCTACGCATGCTTCCGAGTCGGTAAAGAATACTCACTCGTCGCCAATTTTAAACTTGAACCGTACCTTCGTTCGGACATAAGCGGCCCTCGCCCACGGTGACTTTTAGTAGCGATGCTGCCGCGCTACTCATATCGCTATCCTTTTTACTCTTTGATGTAAAATGCTCTAAATTCTAAAAGCGGGTTTTTGGCTAGATAGAAGGTACTTTTTAGTGAGTGTTACCATGTTTTTTTTTAATAATTTAGACAAATATTTTGTTTTATTGTTGCAAGTGCGGAAAGAAACCTGCCTTTTGATATGCTCCATTTCATCAGCTCTGATTCCTACTCGTTCACACGTAGCAGAGAGAGAGAGATATACGCAGTGTTTGAAAAGCACAACACAACTAAGTATAATCCATGTAACAGCAGACATTTGCCGCTAGGTATCCGTAGATATTTGCATCTCCGGGGATCTCATTGAATGCTTATAAAATATGCTTTGCACATTATGATACTGAAAATTTTAAGGTTATTTTTGTCATGTCCTCAACTCCTCACCGGGCTGTGTCCTCAACTGTCAACTGATGATGTCAGATTATTTGCTAACATTCCGATGAATCGTCCATTGTTACCGCAAGCTGGACTGTATGTCCAGTGTGTCACATATATAAGAATTATCTAGTACTAAAGGATTCATGCCCTTCCGTTAAAAGTTTGGAGTAAAACTTAAAGCACTTAACAATCCACATAACACACGCCCTTAAACCCTATGATTTGAATTATAGTGTAAAGATTCGGTCAGAACATGTGTGAATGTGCCATATCTTTTTGACTGGAATTTAGAAGAATGATCACACCTTGTGAAGTCAATAATAAAACTTCATATTTCAGGTGGACAACATAATCCTAAGGGCAAACAAGATGGCGAATAACGGGAAACTGGGAGACTTCACCATCAACGGCAGAACGAGGGTAACTATACGACAAATGCATCACCTGTATCACCAACTGAGCTTCTTCATTTAGGACCATTTACTCTAAAGTCTGCTTTACCAAGGATGCCGAGATTTCCAACGTATAGGCTTCCCCATTTTGACGTTGGGAAAATGCTTTTGCGCATACTACACACTACCCAGCCCGGAAAAGGCAGCGGTGGTTATGTGGGACTAACCGGCTGATCGTATTACCCACCGGAAAAGCCAATAGCTGACTGACTACTCGAAGATCGCAGAGTCGCAAGTCGCATTCTACTAGGTACAGCCCTTCACTCCCCGTAATATACGCGGCCGCTGCTACGGATGTGCGCGAGATTTTCAGGGCGCTCAAGCTAACATATACGCTGACCTACGCGAAGTTACATAACATATTATTTACACGAATACTTGCACAGTCAACAGCAGAGGTAGATGGATGGTGGAAGTACCCAAAAGGAGCTGCATACGCTGATATGCTCTTATTCCCTATAGTAATGGAATCTTTTCCAGCTATTTAACTGTGCTTGCTTCTGCTGTTAACTGTATCCATTAAGTGTAAAGCCACAAGTGTCATTTTGTCGTAAAATTATCAATACCTATTTTGAACTGATTTCGTAAGTATTGCAGTTATTTGAGACTGCAATCGTGGTATATTACTGATTTGATGACACTAAAATGATCCAAAGGTCATTAGTAAAAAGTCTATTATATACTGGACTTTCATCCTATAATATTGCTGTGCCATGATTTATACTACACACTAATAATAGTACATTATTGCAGAGGCCGCCAAGTAGCGCATTGCCGGACGAGTCAGTTAGAAGGCTGAGCGAAGTGAAGCCTTCTATTAGTACGAGTCCGGCAATGCGCTACTTGGCGGCCTCTGCAATAATGTACTATAACATAACAGGCGCTAAAGCGATATTTTATATCATTCAATAATTTATTCGAATATAATTGATGTTAGTAGTTCAACGACCCCTGGCCAGTACGAAAACTTCAAAACAATGTTTTCAGCCGGAGTAAATTATATTATAATTTTCAATAGGTACTTACTCTACGTTTTTCTTGTAGCGCGTAATCTTAACTGCGGAATACCACGGATGAGTGGTCCAGTTTCAGAAACATGTATGGCGGAAAAATATTCATATTTAGGAACTTAGGCGAAAAATGACTGTTCCCGCCCCCAGGTCTCCGAAATTTCTGGGCCATGTTTTTAACTACCTGCCTATAGAAGATTGTTCTCGACTCATAGATTGCAGGAAAACCTATAAGTAGTCCATGGCAAATATTCAACAAACAATCTTCTTCCACTAAGTATTCTTCTCTTCAGGCGAGTTTAACTCGCTCTTGTCCTAGAAGACGAGGAAAATAGACGATATTCCGTTATCGTAGGGCGTTATTATAGAGCGAATTGCTGACTCATACAGAAACGCACAACATTGCACGTATACTGTCTACTACTATACTACTACTACAGCCTATTTGCGTCCCACTGCTGGGCACAGGCCTCCTCTCATCACGAGAGGGTTTGGGCTATAGTCCCCACGCTGGCCCAGTGCGGATTGGGGACTTCACACACATCTTTGAATTACTTCGCAGTTGCGCGCAGGTTTCCTCACGATGTTTTCCTTCACCGAAAAGCACAGTGGTTAATTCAAATTGAATTTCGCACATAAGTAAACTTAGAGGTGCAAGCCGGAATCGAACCCCCAACCCTCGGCATGAGAGGCGGTAGGTCGAACCACTAGGCTACCACGGCTTCACAAAACGTATACTGTCTGCATTGACTCAATAAAAATGGAAGTTCAGTTTGATCTGAATCTTGCGTCAACTCAAATCAAATCGTTTATTAGGTCCTTACATATGAAATTGGCGTTTCATATGGCAGAAATGAAAACGATTTTTTTTTATGAAACTATTTTTTTATTTAGTCAAAGTATGTACCATGGCTATCTATGCACTTTTGCCATCTCGAAGGTAGTTCATTGATTCCTTTACTAAAAAAAGTGTGTGAGCGAGAATCAATAAAATCTTTGAAGGCCGTTTGGACAGCCTCGTGAGAATTGAATTTTTTTCCTTGCATGAAGTTGTCCAAATTCCGAAAAAAATGGTAATCAGTTGGAGCAAGGTCCGGGGAGTATGGTGGGTGTCGAAGACATTCCAGTCGCAGCTCCCGTAGTTTTGCGGCCGTCAAACGTGCCGTATGTGGTCGAGCGTTGTCCTGAAGCAGCAGTGGGCTAGATCGATTGACCAGTCTGGGTTGTTTAATGGCTAGCTTTTCCATCATCGTTTGCAATTGTTGACAATACACATCAGCCGTGATTGTTTGCCCAGATCTTAAGAAACTGTAATGGATGACACCGGCACTAGTCCACCAGACACTTACCAGTACCTTTTTCTGAGTCAACTTTCGTTTCGGGCAGAATTTGGCTGGTTCACCTGGGTTCAACCATTGTGAAGAACGTTTCCGGTTGTCGTACAAGATCCATTTTTCATCACAAGTAACGATACGATTCAAAATGCCTTCATTATTGTGCCGGTTGAGAAGTGAAACGCAACACTCGACGCGTGTTTCTTTGTTTGCGTCGCTCAATTCATGCGGTACCCATTTTTCAAGTTTTTTCACTTTTCCAATTTGTTTCAAGTGAATCAAAATGGTTTTATCACTCACACCGAAGCCTGCCGCTAACTCTGACGTGGTTTGCGATGGATCTGCTTCCACAATTGCTTTTAATTCTTCGTTATCAACTTGTGTCTCCGGCCGTCCACGAGGCTTGTTCTGTAGGTCAAAATTTCCAGAACGGAAACGTTGGAACCAATAACGTACCGTATTTTCTTTTGCAGTAGCTTCCCCATACGCATTGTTAATCCTACGAGCCGTTTCTGCAGCACTAGTGCCGAGGTGAAACTCATATTCGTAAATATAGCGATATTTTAAGTTCTCCATATTGTGAACAGAACGATGTGAAAGAAAAACAAATGACGCGATAACAAATAAATTTCGTAATTCGAACACAGAAATACATGGTCTTAAATTTGAAATAAATTTGAATTTGGAATTCCTAGCCGAACGCCACATATTTTGAATCAAAGTTGCCAGTTCGCCAAACGCCAATTTCATATGTAAGGACCTAATATTTCCAAACTATTTGATTTGAGTTGAATTTCAAAAAATATCCCATACAAAGTGACCCGTTTTCATTGCCGTTGAGTGTAGTTGTGTCCCGCGACTTCGTCTGCGTGGAATATAAAATTGACGGTAACTTTTCTTTCCGATAACCTATTTGAATGACCGCGCTCAAATTGGATAGGCGTGACGGTCCCGTGGGGGAAGAAACGTATACGATATTTCTTTATTGAAGGGCGTTAATATAGAGCGAACTGCTGACTCATAAAAAACGCAACTACTCCAAAATAAACAACAACTTTTCGCAAATTATTTCTCCAAACTTTAATTGTTCTTGGTGTTGCAGGAGTCGTCTCTTTTCACTTATTAAAATGTTTTCATTTTTTGTCAAAAACAAATCAAATCCTATAATGAAATTACTAAATAATATGCAAGTAGGTACAAAATATGAGAGGAGGCCTGTGCCCAGCAGTGGGACGCAAATATGGCTGTAGTAGTAGGTATTTTTCAATAAACTCAATCAATCTTATCTGGGGAGTATTAACCCAGACATCAGGTGATCTAATTTTACGTCAAAAGTAATATGTATGTATAAACATAATCAAGATTGTCTGTAGGGAAGGGAACGTAGCGTAGCTTATCGTATATCTGTTACAATTATTAGAGGAGTTTCTTTTTATGTATCGTTTCGTATTTTTTATTGTTTAAAAATTGATTAGAATGACTATTAAGGCCGTTCACTAACCCAGCATCGTCAAATTGCTCGTGTTAGATCATACTTTTCTAAGAAATGTTAAAATTTAAAAATATGAAAAAAACATACAACATATTTGATGATATTTGATTATATCATCCTTATATTGACAGCTTTCGTTACACGTTTTTCGAAACTTCGCTCGATACAATTTAATTCCAAAGTAACCTCTAACTCGGACCTTTAATCCAACTTTACTCCAGTTTATTATATAAAACAGTGTAAAACTAAATATAACAGAAAAAATATTGATATGATATGCATAAATTGACAGCTTTATAAATGCCATGTTTTAGACGGTATTTTTATAGAAACTAAATCGGGCGTTCTGTGCGTAGCGCTTTCTCTTTCCCTCGTTGCACGAGTGACAGTGACGGCTGAGCTGGGTATAGGAACGGCCTTAATGATTAGAAACTGAACTAAAACGAAAATTATTTATATATATGTATCCAAAATAAGCAAAATACTTTTAGAAATAAGTATACGACCGATAAAATGATCAAAGGTAGAGTATTTTATTTACTAATTTAAATCCATACAATAAGTAAATATTAGTGCACTACAAGAGCAGGTTCTTTAGACCCTTTATATACATTGTCAAGACATTAAAATGAATAAATACAATTTAATCTAAAGTTCCAATACCTCTGTAATAAATAATAATCATATGTGCCAATATTGTCTTGATAAGTAATATCTCTAAAACAGAACATGAAATTAAGAATTATATGAACACATTTGCAGGATTTGTAACATACCAAGACGTGATAAATGAATCATTTCAATCATTTAGATAACGAAAGCCGTGGTAGCCTAGTGGTTCGACCTACCGCCTCCCATGCAGAGGGTCGGGGGTTCGATTCCGGCTCGCACCTCTAAGTTTACTTGTGTGCGAAATTCAATTTGAATTTACCACTGAGCTTTTCGGTGAAGGAAAACATCGTGAGGAAACCTGCACTCATCTGCGAAGCAATTCAAAGATGTGTGTGAAGTCCCCAACCCGCAATGGGCCTGCGTGGGGACTATAGCCCAACCCTCTCGTGATGAGAGGAGGCCTGTGCCCAGCAGTGTGACGCAAATAGGCTGAAGTAGTAGTAATAACCAAACATGAAAACTGTGAGTCTGGCTAGATGTGCGAATCACTTGTGCTGTCAACATTATCACAATAGATATCGGTAGGTACCAGTACCACACATGTTTAGCG
Source organism: Aethes cnicana (assembly GCA_963971205.1). Lineage (NCBI taxonomy): Eukaryota > Metazoa > Arthropoda > Insecta > Lepidoptera > Tortricidae > Aethes > Aethes cnicana. Next base: position 9,382,712 of record OZ020288.1, read on the forward strand.
TACGTTGAAAACTATTCTACTTTTTGTAACCGCCAAATTCATAGTAACATATAAGATGACGAACTGTAGATTATATGGGTATTTAAAATGCGACTTAATGTTTAAAAGAATAAAACCCAAATTGAACTTATCGCTGATTGGATCTAATAAAAGAATTTGCACTACACACTACGCACTTGAAAATGTTATCTCATTCGCATCGAGGTAACCGATCGCTCCGCCTTTATCTCTCCATTGAGAGCGTATCGCATTAGAATCGCGGTTTTCTGCGATAATAACCAAAATAAAGCCGACGCATGCGCTCTGCTGGCTTGCGTACGTGACTCCGGGCATGGCCGCCGCCAGCGCCGCGGGGCGGGGGGCATTGTATACAGCCAGCGAATCCCACGCGCCCTCTGTTTACAAACTAAGCTTACGTTTTTACACGCCACTCTACACAGACATCCGCTCCCCAACCAAACACACGTCTATTCGATAACACCCGGGATCACAACTGATTGGTTTACGATAAAACGCTAAATTGACAGCGTCGAAGAATTTGCACGGTCGTATAAACTTAGTTTACTTATTAATGTTTACTCGAGTCTTATATTAAACTTGGAATTGCAGCGGATTTGTTTTCCGGCTTAGTTGCGATATTTACGAAACAGTCTACTTGATTTTAATTGCTTTTAATTAAATGGGTACAATTCCATGTGTTTTATGATATGATTGATTTCATGCTACCTGGCACCATTTCGCATAACTAATGCCGGTCTGGCGTCTACTTTAAAAATAGAATATCTACGGAGCCGCTTGACGTTCCATTTTCAAATTCAAATAGCGAAGTGCACGTGCGTTGTCGTTGACCGGAAATGACATTGGAGTAGGTCGTGGTTGCCAGCGTAGGACTGGCATGGCAAGGATGTTCGTAAACAGCCCGTAACTCACTAATTAAAAAAAATGATTCATGAGCGGCCCGGACGATAGTGGCCTCAGTTTAACGGTGTCGTTAGTGTAGGTCAAGTTTTATCAGGGATGGAATTTAGCACTTTACGAATGTTACGTTGTTTTGATGTTGGCGAGTGCAATGTGCTCTCTCAATTATACAAATCTCTCTCAATAAACAGTAGTTGTGCCCCGCGACTTCGTCTGCGTGGAATATAAGTGCCGTTTTATCAAACATAGCTTATGTATGTATAGCTCCAAGCTGCTCTATCTACCGTTGAAAACCGCAGTCAAATTGGTCCAGTAGTTCCGGAGATTAACAGACAGACAGACAATTAGAAATACACATACCCTACCCTTTTATTATGCTAAGATCGATAGTTTGTACGAATGTACGTACTACTACTAATACTACTTGAATTTTGAGAGATGTGTATTCAAAATTCAATCAATCAAAATTCAATCATTTATTCGCCAGCAAATTGGCCACATAGGGGCACTTTTATATGTTCTATTGGACAAACAGCTTACAGACTGACCATTTGCCTCCCATTGTACCGTGTATAGGCGGGACAGCCCGCAAACTGCGGGTCCAATCAGATCACATACCTAGTACATAATAATTCACCCTATTGTGCACGCACACAGTTATTAGGTTACTACCCTGTACTGTACAGTGTTGGGAATAAGGGTGAATCGAGTGAATCCGCCGCTAGAAGCGCTTGATGTCCTTCCAAGTGCGCAATGTTGCCAATCTAACACATTAGGTGCCATTATACTCGCTAAATTGACAACACTGAGGTCTCCAGAACGTCAAACGCCACAATGACGTCTTTTGACACTATTGTATAAAATGACAAAACTTTGATATTGACAGCCACCAACTTGGAGATAGAGGCGCCAACTAGTAAGTAACACCTTTATTGTACAGAATAAAAACACACAAATACAATTTCAATACAGAGAAGAGACAAATGTACAAAGGCGAGCATATCCCTAGAAGGAATTTGAAGTAGAGAGATTTGAGAATAACCTTTGAGTAGTGGAGAGGAAACAAGTTCATGAGTAGACAAATAGTGAGCTAGAATATGGTGGCCCTCATTGTTGATACACTTTACAAGACATAAGAAATTACGTAACCATCTGGTTACGTAATTTCTTACTTATAGTAACAATTGTAACTTCCAAGGCCAAGCCCTATAGGGCGTACGTGATGCCTCGCTCGTATGGGCTAGCAGCCATCGGCCAGGTTACATCACACTCCTTATTGCTCCCTCATGAGGTGTCAAATAATGATAAAGCGATTGTGGTATTTGCGGTCGATCGAACCAATTTACCGTAACTGCAGTTACTTTAATGTTCCGCCATTTTTTTAATGAAGTTTGAATTCTTTTGCGTAGTCGTCGGCCGGTATTTAATGTTTTTTTTTATCATTAAGATCTGTTAATTATGTGGTTGTAATCCACTGTTGGCTAGATTGAAAGAAAAGTAACTCCTTCCTAGGTACCTAAGTAAAATATAGTGGTCAAAATTGTATAGTAAAGATTCCAATTGTGACGAACGGAAACTTTTAAAATAAATATGTAGTTAACTTACCTATTTTTATAACCGGTTAGGCGCCCTTTGCCAACTATGATAACTACCTATGCAAAACCTGACCTTTCCTGCTGTGGGAATTCCCACTGTACTAAATTTAGAACTTATGTATTTTCATACCCAATATTTTAAATTAGTAGAAGCGTCTACTTAAGGCCGTTCCTATACCCAGCTCAGCCGTCACTGTCACTCGTGCAACGAGTGAAAGAGAAAGCGCTACGCACAGAACAAACGCCCGATTTAGTTAGTATTTAACGCGTTTTAATTTCTATAAAAATACCGCCTAAAAACATGGCATTTATAAAGCTGTGCATTTATAATGTATGCATATTATTACCGAATTCCACGCGGACGAAGTCGCGGGCAGAAGCTAGTTAGAAATAAAGCTCTTATCAACATGTCGTTTAATTTTAATTTGGATTTAGGAAAATTGGCTCGTCATCATAGATAACGACTTAAATCGTCCTAAGGATATAAGTTCATCAGTATACTAGTTCAAATCAATATTCGTCAAATCACTGTACATAGGAATATAAACGCCGAAAACAAGCCCATAAAGTCCACTATTTGGTAATATTGCACGTACTTACGACCTTTATATCTGGTCAAGGATGTGACAGATAGACCACCCACAGTTTGCCACAATAGTAGTTGTAATAGAGTTTACATCACCCTTGGCCGTAAAGTGGCATTTTCTACCCGCTACGCGGAGAGAAAATCTCACTTCTTGGCCAAGGCAAGACGTAAAATTTTTGACAAACCACTGGCGGTAATTCGTGAAGCCCCAGATCGCATATTTATGACCCTCACCTTCGGTTCGGGCCACAGAAACCTGCGATCTGGGGCATTTACGAATTCACCACCCTTGGTCTGTAATGTACTATTGTATTGTCACCGTGGTCACATGGCGATCTCACACGTGTGAATTGATAATCAGGTTTATTTTAATTGGCTGTTGGATATTTGCGGTGTGCACCTGGACAGATGTGGTTAATATGGTAATGATAATGATCAAATATGTTGACACGTTGAATCCGATGGACACGTGTTATGCTTGAGACGGAGGACCGGCCTGTGGGGAATGTTTGATAACATGGATAATAATTTTGCTCTAGATATTGTGCCATGTTTAAAACTCTTATTCATAAACGACCAAAACCTAGACCATTCTATATTATGTGCTAAGACCTACTAAAGAACTTTGAAAGTATAAACAGTCTAAACATAGTAAATTACAAAAGTAAACTCAAACTGTCTACATATTATATTGGCTCACTCACTACTTTAGAAAGTGCGGAAGCACATGGACATTTCATTTTGCGGTGGTATTAGTTATACCTCCACTCAAAAATCATCGCCATCCTATTTGGTTACAAAAGCTAAGCAGCTGCTCGCTGGTATCGCAACGGCATGACAACATGTCAGCCTTTGTTAGAAATAATACGATAGACCACAGTTAATCTGAATATAATTTATGATAATAACTATGTATGTACAACATTCGGACACTGTTCCTAAGCCAACGTTCAAGCTCGGCAGCCAGCGGTAAAGTGGTGATGCAGTGGCGCGTTTCTCCCTCCATTGCTCGGCCGCGGAGACCAAAAACTAGTGACCGACCGAAACATGTTATTTTGCCGAAACCGAAACCGAAACCGAACCTTTTATAAAATAAAAATAAAAGTCCTTAAAAAGTCGAAAAAGTGTTAGTAAGCCCGTTTTTTTCTAAAATTAATATCTCGCCGACCTATAATTACAGGTTTCTACTTTCAAAGATTTCATCATCATCATCATCATTTCAGCCGAAAGACGTCCACTGCTGGACATAGGCCTCCCCCAAGGCTCGCCACTCAGACCGGTCCTGTGCTACTTGCTTCCACCGGTTTCCCGCGACCTTCACGAGGTCGTCGCTCCATCTTGTTGGAGGCCTACCGACAGCTCGTCTCCCGGTTCGCGGGAGCCACTCGAGAACTTTCCGGCCCCATCGGCCATCAGTCCTGCGAGCAATGTGCCCCGCCCACTGCCACTTAAGGCGCGCAATTCTTCGGGCTATGTCGGTGACCCCAGTTCTACTGCGGATATCCTCATTTCTGATTCTATCACGCAGAGAAACCCCGAGCATAGCCCTCTCCATTGCCCTCTGAGTGACTTTGAGCCTTCTTATGAGGCCCATCGTAAGCGCCCACGTCTCGGAACCATAAGTCATCACTGGCAACACACACTGGTCGAAGACTTTCGACTTGAGACACTGCGGTAATTTGGACGAAAAGACACTGCGAAGCTTCCCGAACGCTGCCCAGCCGAGTCGGATTCGACGATTGACCTCTTTCTCGAAATTGGACCTACCTAACTGGACTGTTTGTCCCAGGTATACATAATGGTCAACAACTTCGAGCGCAGAGCCTCCGATTATTACGGGAGTTGGCACAACATGGACATTAGACATAATTTTCGTCTTGTCCATGTTCATTTTAAGACCAACTCGATCGGAAACTCTGCTGAGGTCAGCGAGCATAATACTGAGGTCCTCTATGGTCTCAGCCATGACTACAATATCGTCGGCAAATCGAAGGTGAGAGATGTACTCGCCATTAACATTGATGCCTCGACCTTTCCAGTCCTGCACCTTGAAAGCATCCTCCAATGCAGCGGTGAACAGCTTCGGAGAGATCACGTCTCCTTGTCTGACTCCCCGCTGCAGTGGAATAGGCTTCGTGGTCTGGTCCTGTAGTCGGACGGACATGGTGGCATTTTCGTACAAACACTTCAACACTTCGATGTACCGGTAGTCAACTTGGCACCTCTGGAGAGACTGCAGCACAGCCCAAGTCTCGATCGATTCGAAGGCTTTCTCGTAGTCCACAAATGCAAGGCAAAGGGGGAGGATATACTCTTCGGTCTTCTGTACAACCTGCCGCAACGCATGTATGTGGTCTACGGTAGGTACTATAACCTTTTCGGAAACCGGCTTGTTCGGGAGGCTGGAATTCGTCAAACCTGCGCGCGAGACGGTTCGTAATGGCTCTCGAAAACAGCTTGTAAACATGGCTCAGAAGTGAGATGGGTCTATAATTCTTCAACAAGGTGTTATCACCTTTTTTGAACAAGAGCACCACCACACTTCTGTTCCATGCTCGCAGCGTTCTCCCTTCATGAATGACGGAATTAAACAGCGTCTGAAGGGCCTTAAGGACTGGTTTACCACCCGCCTTCAGGAGTTCGGCTGTAATTCCGTCGTCACCAGGGGCTTTTCCGTTCTTAAGCTGTTTGAGAGCCATACTAATCTCGTACAGGCTGACGTCCGGGATATCTTCGGTATAGTGTCGGGTTAATCTAGCTCTAGGGTCTTTAGCTGGATCAGCGACGGGTGTTCGGGTTGTCGTGTATAACTGTCCGTAGAACTTCTCGACTTCTCCCAACAGCTCCGGTTTGGATGAAATGATCCTGCCGTCTTCGGTCTTCAGCTTTGTCAATTGGCTTTGGCCAATAGACAGATCTTTGGCAAACACCTTCGAGCCTCTGTTACGCTCAACAGCCTTTCAATACTGTTGGTATTGAATCGGCGTACATTACGCTTCAGAGACTTCGAGATCTGTCTATTGAGCTGCCGATAATGACAAGCGTCACCTGAAGACTGCAGAATCATTTTACGTCTCACCTCCATGAGCTTAAGGGTTGGGTCTGAGATTTTCTTGGTTCTTATACGGCGGGTCTTGAAGAACTTAGACCCAACCGTATGAACAGCTTCCACAAACCCGTCGTTATAATCGTCCACGTCGCTTTCTAGGCATGCAAAACGGTTATGGAGTTCGAGCTGAAAGCTCTCGGGGTTTTGGAGCTGGGCCGGTGCCGGGCGGAGCGTAGACTTTATCAGTTGAGATCTCTCAAGCTTTACTTGGATATTCAATGTGCCTCGTACCATACGGTGATCGCTCCCGGACTTAACCGAATTGATCACTGAGACATCATCGAATATCTGCTTCCTCGTCGACATGATAAAGTCTATCTCATTCCTCGTTACACCATCAGGGCTCATCCAGGTCCACTTTCTGTGCTCACGTTTCTTGAAGAAGGAGTTCATCATATAGAATCCCTCCTTCTCCATGAAACCAGCCAGTAGGTGGCCCCGGTGATTCCTGCGCCCTACTCCAAATTGCCCCACTCTCAGCTCTTCACCGTCTTGTTTGCCTAGTTTCGCGTTGAAGTCCCCCATAACAACTGTTGGCGGGATAACCACTAAATCTAACCGCAAGGTTAGAAGGCTACAGTGGCCTAGAGGATTAAATCACCTCTAAAAGATCTGAATGGCAGAAGGCAACGGGAAACCACTGTCATAATATTATTCCCTAGTTGGTCAGCTCTGACCTTTATCGATGGAGAGTACAAAGATAGCCGCGGCCCCGAGTCTCCAGCGTCCCTTAGATGGGACAGGGGTGCTAAGAATCTCTGGAGGGAAACACAAGAAAAAAACTTTTAAAATCGGAACGTGGAATGTAAGGAGCATGAAACAGCACGGTAAACTCTCGAATGTCATACAAGAAATGGAGCGCTTAAACATCGGAATTTTGGGTATCAGCGACACTAAATGGGCGGGTAAAGATCGGTACGTAACAGCAGAAGGCAGCGTCCTCTATTATTCGGGCAATGAGGACAGTGACAAAGAAGCCTACGGTGTTGGGGTATTGTTGTCCGCAAAGACAGCTACAGCGGTCACAAATTTCATACCACAATCTAATAGAAGCATGCTATTATGTTTAGAGGGAAAGCCGAGAAATATAAACATTATACAGGTTTACGCCCCAACGGCAGATAAACCCCAAGAAGAAATTGAACAGTTGTATAAGGAAATAGAGATACTTTTGCAATATACTAAAAAACATGACATTAACATCGTTATGGGTGACCTAAATGCTAAGGTGGGAGAAGGAGAGGTAATAGGAGTAACGGGTGCATATGGTCTGGGGAACAGAAACACTCGTGGAGAAATGTTCATAGATTTTTGTCAAGAAAACGAGTTAATCATAACTAACACCTTGTTTAAGCAACATCCAAGACGCTTGTATACTTGGACATCACCACAACATACGGCGCAACATATAGTACGCAATCAGATAGACTATATCGCAGTTAACCGGAGGTTCAGGAACTCAGTTACATCAGCTCGTACATACCCCGGCGCGGATATCAATTCAGACCATAACCCGGTAGTGATAGAGGTTTCATGTCAACTTAAGCGTATTAAAAAGAAAAAGAAGAGTCACGCACCAGACATTCGTAAACTTAAAGATCGAGAAATTGCAGCAAAAGTGTCTAATGCCATAAATAACTGGGCCGAGAACAATTTAAACGAAACATCTGTAGATGAGACGGTTTATGACCTCAACAAAACTGTCGCCGACATAAACAAAGATATTCTGGGGAAGAGGCAGCCTGAAATGAAGGAGATTTGGATGACAAAACACATCTTGGGATTAATGGAAGAGCGTCGTTTGCATAAACATAACCGGGTTGAGTACAATAAATTAGATCAATTAATCAGAAGGGAAATGCGTGCAGCACGATCACAATTTTATGAGGAAAAATGCACAAGAATGGAGGAATTACACCGAAAATTTGACAGTTTCAACTTACACAAGGAGATAAAGGAGATGGCAGGCTTGTTGAAAAAACCAAGGCAGAATGTTTTAGTCGGCGACAATGGAAGAATAGTCACAGATGTTATTACTAAAAAGTGGATATGGAGGACCTACGTAGAAAACATGTTTGCAGATGATACTAGAGGTACACCCGCTTGTATAGATGACAACACAGGTCCGCAAATACTGCACTCAGAAGTAGCGCAAGCATTAAAAAGGGCCAAAACGGGAAAATCTTCGGGTCCGGACGAAGTACATGTAGAGATCCTCCAACTCATTGAAGATCACCTAATTGATTCTGTGACAACACTGTTCAACAAAATCTATAATTCTGGGGTATTGCCAAAAGAATGGTTGAAGTCCACATTTATTACTCTGCCAAAGAAACCTACAGCCAAAAAATGTTCAGAGTTTAGAACTATAAGCCTAATGAGTCATGTATTAAAGCTATTCCTATCAATTATACATGACAGAATAAGGATTAAATGTGAGGACCAGTTAAGTGAAAACCAATTTGGCTTCAGGTCGGGAGTTGGTACCAGGGAAGCCCTTTTTGCTATCAACGTCCTTGTCCAGAAATGCATAGACATGCAAACAGACGTATTTATATGCTTCATAGATTACGAAAAAGCCTTCGACCGTGTCCGACACGAGGTACTAATAAGACGTTTACAGGATATTGGGCTGGATGACAAGGATCTGCGTATTATCCAGAATCTTTACTGGAATCAGACCGCCACAATTAGGGTTGACGACGAGGAAACCGAGGAAACCGCAATATGTCGGGGTGTGAGACAAGGTTGTATATTATCTCCACTTTTGTTTAACCTGTACTCTGAGGCCATCATGTCTGAAGCATTAGAGAACCGAGACTGGGGTGTCGTGATCAACGGACAGGTTATTAACAATCTGAGATATGCCGATGACACCGCTCTCGTTGCTTCGTCGCTGGAAGATTTGCAAATGATCGTTGACTCCGTTTATAAGTGTAGTCAAAATTCCGGGCTTACGATGAACTTGGCAAAGACGAAGTTTATGGTGGTATCTCGCAACCAATACCCAAATTCTACAGTCCAAATCGAGGGAACAGCACTACAAAGAGTTAATAAGTACAGGTACCTAGGAACATGGTTACATGAAAATTGGGACTCTGATATGGAAATTAAGTCCCGTATAGAAGTTGCCCGTGTTACTTTTGGTCGCATGAAAAAAACTCTTTGTAATAAACAACTTGACATAAAACTACGCGTGAGAATACTCCAATGTTACATCTGGCCTATAGTCTTCTATGGATGCGAGGCGTGGACCGTTAAAGAAGACACGCGCAAAAGACTAGAGGCCTTGGAAATGTGGTTTTACCGTCGCATGTTAAGTGTAAGCTGGGTCCAGAGAGTAACGAATGAAGAAATCCTACGGCGTGTCAGCAAGTCTCGAGAGCTTATGACAACCATCAAGAGAAGGAAAGTGGCATACCTCGGACATGTGCTCAGGCATGACCGATACTACCTTCTCCAACTCATCATGATGGGCAAGATCGAGGGGAAAAGGCGCGTCGGTAGAAGAAAGAAATCGTGGCTCCGTAACATTAGAGAATGGACCGGCATTGCCAGCGTGGAACACCTATTTCGACTGGCAAAGGATAAAAATAGATATGCGGAGCTGACAGCCGACCTTCAGTAGTGGAGAGGCACTATAAGAAGAAGATAACAACTGTGAAATGAGTTCTGGAGGTATGCATGGCTCTGGAAATGTCCTCATACTCGTACATAGCCTCCACCTCATCGTCGGAGTGCGTCGAGGTCGGAGCGTAAACCTGTATAACCTTCAACGAATATCGTTGTGTTATTCTGAGTACAAGGCACGCTACCCTGGTCGACACACTCTCGATCTTCACCACATTGTTTGCGAGGGACTTGTGGACGATAAACCCGACACCTCCCTGGGACTGTTGGTCGCCCTCCCGGAAATAGAACAGGTTACCGGACTTCAGGGTTATCATGTCCTCCCCCTCTCTCCGGACTTCTGATAATCCTATGATTCCCCAACGTAACCTGCTCAATTCTTCCTCCAGTTCTAGTATCTTTTCGTCAGTCCGCAGCGTACGGCAGTTGTATGTTGCCAGGGCCAAGGGTCGTCGGTTTTGGTAGCCGGGTCTCTGCCGGGGATTAACTTTAGCACCCCCTGCCCCGCCGTTACCATGGCCGCTACCGGAGCCAGGAATAGCGGGGCCGCCGGGGACTGGGGGTCTGGGCATTGATTGTGGCACTTTCTTGGTCCCAAGTATATAGATCCCTTGGGGGGGATTGCCATAGTCGCCACGCTTGGCAGGCGGGTTGGCGACCGCAGTTTGATGAAGGTAGTTCTCGGAGGACGCTGCTGCCCATCCTCCGGTTTATCCCTTAGTCGCCTCTTACGACACCCACGGGAAGAGAGGGGGTGGTGCAATTCTTTGCCGGCACCACACGAACCAAGATTTTTTCAAAGATTTATCACAATGAAATTTCAGCACAGTTACTGAGGTTCTGTTTGAAAATTTAACTACCCTATAAAGTGAAAAAAATACATTATTTCTAATAAGGTACGATGTTGTAAGTTTCGGCGCGGCCGAAAGGTTCGGCCGTTTTTGGCCGAAACCGAAACTCGGGCCGAAACTTGATTTTTTGGCCGAAACTGGCCGAAACCGAAACCGAAACCGAAATTTCGGTCGGACACTACCAAAAACGCGCCCGGATGTGACGTCACGCAGTGTAAAAGGCGCGGGCGACAACACCTGTTAGTGTCACTCCCACTATACTTACTCACTTTCCCCTTGCAAATTTATCCATTCGCGACAAATGCCACCTGCAAATCTAATAGGGATATTGAAGCATGATTTTATTTTAAAGCATGAAACATTATAGTATGGAATAATAAAACATGTAAGATTCAAGATTCAATTATTTGTTTATGAAATTGCCCACATACAAACACTTTACAAATGATACGCGTCAATATGAATTTAGCCAGCATTTCCTTGACCCATTGCTTCAGAAAAAAAGATAATTATATTGATACTTGACTCATATAATAGTAGGTCAATACTGTCGTGTAAAATGTGTACCCTTATCTACATAAATAAAGGGTATTAAATGGGATAATTCTTAATGGAGGTCATATTATGCCAATTTCAATATTAGGTGATAATCTTCTATGAAAAAAAGCTCAAAAAAAGAAATTAAAAAAAAGTAATTCTATTGTCTTCAGCTTAAGGCCGACTAAGTTTCCGATATAGGGGTATATTCTACGTATATTATACGTGTTGATAGCCCAGTCTCTGGCTTCAAGTCTCAAAACTCCTTATTAATCCTGTATTGGGTCCATCATAGCCAATCACACGACAGAACTACTACTATAGCCTATTTGCGTCCCACTGCTGGGCACAGGCCTCCTCTCACCACGAGAGGGTTTGGGCTATAGTCCCCACGCGGTCCCAGTGCGGATTGGGGATTACACACACATCTTTGAATTAGCGCAGATGCGTGCAGGTTTCCTCGCATGTTTTCCTTGACCAAAAAGCTCAGTGGTTAATTCAAATTGAATTTCATACAAGAGTAAACTTAGAGGTGCGAGCCGGAATCGCACCCCCGACCCCCTGCATGAGAGGCGGTAGGTCGAACCACTAGGCCACCACGGCTTCTTAGATTAGAGTGAGGACATCACCTACTTATTTATTGTCAGTCTCTCGTTACATATCGGCCGGCTCATAGCAACGACCAACGAAGGCTTGCGATGAACCATAGTTCATGTTTGAACTTTCTTTTCAGGCTATGGTTGCATGTTACCCCGGCTGCGGCACGCATTACGTGAAACACGTGGACAACCCGAACAAAGATGGGCGCTGCATCACCGCAATATACTACCTGAATCTCAACTACGATAAAAACCGGTGCGGGGGCATGCTCAGGTGAGGAATCTACTACTACTACTACAGCATATTTTGCGTCCCACTGCTCGGCACAGGCCTCCTCTCATCGAGAGGCTTTGGGCTATAGTTCCCACGCGGGCCCAGTGCGGATTGGGGGGGTGAGGAATCTACTTTCTAATTATCATCATGCTTCGACTTCGCTCGTGTGATATTCGGTTATGGCTTACCTCCCATCTACCACCTTGAGATCCTTGAGTCTCCCATGTATGTACCACTACCAGTATGGCCCTAGCGGACGACCAGCGCTGGCTTCAATGCTGAGCTAGGACCATTTCGTGACAAATCACACGAACTATCGTCTTTTTTAGCTTAACTGAATTTTCTCTAAATATATTATTATCTTTTACCCGCGACTTCGTCTGCAAAGACTTTTGTAACTTGTCCATGTTCTCTTAATTAGACCAAAATATGTACATACACGCTGTTATACCCTCAAAAGTTACTGCAAAAAGTTAAAAAACCATAAAAGTTCAATGGTCACTCAGGTTGACAGATCGATTTTGACTGCGACACCGTGGCGCCATCTATACCGCCAAATCACGATAAAATAGAAAATAATTGCTTATAAATACCAAATACACACTAAAAAAGTAGCCTATAGCTCAATCAAGGTTACAAACTATCTGTTCGCCAAATTTCATGCAAATTGCTTGAGCTGTTTTAGCGTGATTGAGTAACAAACATCCAAACTTTCAGCTTTATTATATTACTAAGATGTCAGTTTGTTGCGAATAAATGTTTCTTCTTCTTTTTTCCGTATTATAATCCCTCTTTACAAGGATGTTGTTTGTTTTCCAGGGTATTCCCGGAAGGCACTGACCAGGTGGCCGACATAATGCCGTTCTTCGACCGGATGGTCTTCTTCTGGTCGGACCGGCGGAACCCCCACGAGGTGCAACCGGCCTACGAGACCAGGTGGGTGCCACCAACAGCCTTATCCCACAGCTGGGACGAATGGGACATAGGCCTAGTTCGAATTGGGGATTCCGTCCGGTTAGGGTTTAAGGCAGCCGGTGAAATTACTGGCACAGAGGCATTCCATCTTAGGCCTCAGGCACAGTATATTAAATAGTACTACGTACAGAATGGCCACGGAATCACCCGCCTGATTCTAGCCCGCGCGCATCTCGCGCCCAACTCGCCCTTACCGTCATTTGTTTCATCCGGAGATGGTGAGTGAATCGTTGGTCCGCGCAGTGGTACACACACATTTACAAGTGTACAGACGTCCTCGCACGCCGACATTGACACTTCATTATACTCTTATCCGAATTGTGTTCGAAATCTTGTTTTTCTGACTACGTTTCTTTAAGAGACTCCTTTACGAAGAGAAAATGACATTCTTTTAATTTGATTTTCAGATACGCAATAACGTTATGGTATTTCGACGCGAAAGAACGAGAAGAGGCTTTAAAGCGACACCTAAGTAAGTATTTTTAGTAATACTTAACTAAAGGAATACATAGCTAAGTAGGTATTGTCTCAAACTTTCGCGAGACACACTCATATTAAACACACTATCACCGGGACTTAATCGCATAATAGTACATTACAGACCTAGGGCAGTGAAATCGTTAATCGTTACGAATTACCGCCCGTGGTTTGTCAAAAGTTTTACGTCTTGCCTTGGCCAGAAAGTGACATTTTCTCTCCGCGTAGCGGGCAGAAAATCACACTTTATGGCCATGGGTGACGTAAAAACTATTTATATTTTACCTCGACGTTTTGGCCGCGATGCAACGGCCGTGGTCACGAGAAGACTCTTCTTATTAAGTCCCGGTGAGAGTGTGTTTAATATAAGTATTCTTATTACTTTAGCGGAATATTTTATCATATCTTCCTTCAAAGATGACGAAGACGAAGATGCTCGCTCTTTTTCTCTTTGTATTGCAACCCTCCATTGAAGTGCTTCTGTTATAACAACAATTAAATGTGAAGTAATTCCCAGCAAAATCGATTCAATGACTCATTATTCTGTACCTGTGCCAAAACAACCTGGTAATAAGAACTACAATCGCATATCAAGTAAATGAGAAATAAATCGAGTGTGTAATATTGAGATCGCTTCTTTAGTCACATGTACACGTTAATAACGCTGTGCCATATTTTATTTTGTAAGGCGAGTAATAGTACATTGTGCATTAAGGGCGGTAAACGAGGAATTGCAGTCGAGAGCATTTATAAGCCCGAAACCGAAGGTTGAGGGCTCAAGATTGCAATTCCTATACCGCCCGTGATACATACAATGTTTTTCATCACACTTGCCAGGAAAATAGAGGAAATATGATTATGATTACATAAAATCGTTTCGATGGAAAAAAATCGTGAAGTTACGTCTTCTAATCCTATTTAAGCGGTTATATATGTTAAATTATTTGACGCAGACGCCTGTAATTAAATACACTATTCTATCATACTCATATTAAAAAGTTTTCTGATTTATTCTTCACTTTTCTGATGTTCTACGTATATTGCCCACTTGCCGCGATGGTGCTTCCCGCTCCCTCCAATGCAAACAGAAAGAAGGTCATTAGATATTGTCATGATACAATAATATAGTTCGCCAGGTATGCCACTCCGGTATTCTGTAGTAGTGTGGGTGACACACGAACGTCATTCGCACTGCTGTGTGTTGCAATTGGTGTATTAAAATAATCCCCGACCCCCATGTATCCTGTGAGTGTGTCATTAAATTATTACGTTCATTTGTCTTTAACTTGTCCCATTTTGTGTGCTTAAACAAGTTAATGACAATTACTATTGTGCGGATTATTTTTTTAATCTCATTCGTTTTTGTTTTATTGCAATAAAATGGCAACTCGACTTTGACGTACGGGTGTCACGCGATCCGGAGCAGCAGACCTTGTTTTCTTAGAGCGTTATCTATCACATTTGCGATTCGCGAGCGAGTTTTGTATGGAGGCGAACACGCCGCGAGTTCGCCGCGTACGAGTTTTGTATTGAAAAACGCTTTCAACTCGCTCGCAAATCGCAAGTGTGATAAGGCGCTTAGACCATGCCTATTGTCAGTGTCTTAATGAACCCTATTTGATTTCAGAACACCCCCAGTCCGAGAAACTGACGCGGGCCCGGCCCACCCACTGACGGCGCGCCTTCTACTCAAACAGACCTATCCTGGGTGGCATCGGAAAGTCGACGTCCATTAAATATTTCCGCCGATATTTTCACTATGGAGAAAATGAAGTTGGTGTCATTTTTAAAGGACGTTAACTTCTTGATGCAACCCAGCTCAACCCTAACATAATACTGGCCGAAAACAGTTCCTTCCCTCTAGTACTAAAGTAGTGAGATTAAATTAGAGGAAGAGATACGTAAATATCGATCCACTGACATTTGTGAACATTCATCACCATAAAATTGAGTATTAATTTTTAAAATAAAACGAATCTAATTAATTATGTTATGCTAGATCCTGTTCTGTTTGAAACAAACTCAAATTATGTCTACGTGCCATATGGGGCATATTTCAACTAAAATGGTTTCAGAATGAAATACGCCTCTAGGTAAATTACGTCAACTAGTGATGTTACGTCGTCCATAGATTATCGATTCGTGGTTACATATGTAATCGGTTTATGACTCTTATGTTCTGTTACACGATTGAAATGCTTTAGGGTTTATTATCGAGTGAAACGACTATTATCTTTGTTTAATTGGACCTTTTCAGAGGGGTAATATTGTTCGTCTGTTGAGCAAACTTGATTCGTATTGCTTTTAATTTGGTAGCGTTCAAGTATTACGTAAGTAACGTAATTTTTGGAGATTTTTGATAACCCCTCCCCCCCATATAACGCGCCTTAACGTTTGTCTGTAGCCCCCCTCCCCCTGGTAAAACGTTACGTAACCACCAAGTGACCAATTTTACTTAAGTCACAGTTATGTGGCGTAAAACACCGGAAACTACGCGACCGTTCTGAAGGGTTTTAACAAAACAATGTTACGTAACGCGTAGTTCAACCACCCCGCCCCCCTCCCGCTCCTGTAACGTTTTACAAGACGCCCCTTTCCCCCCCAAATTCGTTACGTAATACTTGAACGCTCCCTTTGAGCCCAACTGACATTCAGTGTGTCTATGTCACCTAAAAGTCCCCATTCGGGAAAGTCACTTGTAGTCTGTGATGGCAACGTAAATACAACAGTATATTTTGTTATTTTTATAGTTTAAACGTTTGCTCTGTCAGAGGACAGAAAAGTCATTATAGCTTAGTTGTAAGTAGTACTTTTTGTTGTCTTACGCGTGTACCTAAGGGCCCCACTAAGTATTATGTTCAAAGTTCACTAATTCACTATTTTATGGGCGGTTGGTACATCCGCTAGCTACTAGATTCTTTATTGCAATACTCTACACTCTTCTCTTTTTGATTATTCATTATTTCCTACCTTCTTTGACCTGTGAATAAACACATACACTTCTTAATTTCAGCGGATATACCACAGCCAAGACTGAATTTATAACTACCTACCATACTAATTTGTAAACTATATTTTCATTTATTTATTTTAATATTATAATCCCATCTTTGTACAGATAATATAATATACAGCAACCAATCGATTGGTATTAACAGATCACGAGTAACAACTCAGTAAGCAAAATTTAAGTAACGTTTGTTTAAAAAAATAGGAAAAAGTTCGATGCTTTTAAAATAATATGTTACCTCATTAAATTAAAATAGTTAGCCGCATGTCGTAATTTTTAATGTATTTGTAAATATCACAAAGTAAAAATGTAAAAATTAATAAATTTTATCACTGAACGGTGTTGTTTGTTTTACTGTTGGTTAGTTTATATACTTTGGTATCAATTGATCTTACTCATGCGAGACGTATTCACCAGTGGTTTCTATACTAGAGCAAATACTTACTTTACGTGCAAAAAATAAGCAAAGTGAAGCGTTACACACATGTAGGTACAATAATTCATCATCATCATAGAAGAAGCAAGGTAACTTAGAATAACAACCTTCAAACAAATCAGTGTACGCCCGAAATAAGTGTTCAATGTGATAATAGATTTCGCTACCTAGGTAGCCTGCATACAAACTTGAACTCCATGAGCAAAATCTACTTAGATGGCGCTGTAGGTACAGGCGAAGTATGAAAATTTGAAGCTCCCTGGCTATTTCCGATGTACGCCGTAATGTCGAATGACGTCTAAGTACTGCTGATATTGTATAGGCGACGATATTTTACCCACAGAATCGGCTATTGATTCTAAGCATGTTGTTTAGGTCTCTAATTTTTTTCGAGTTAGAATAAAAAAAGATATGGTCTATAAAAAAATTACCAACTCCAAAAAAAATTAAAACCTAAAAAACATTCTTGGAATCGATAGCTGATTCTGCGGGTAAAATATTGTCATTTGCTTGACCCCGTATATAGTCTCCCCACTCAAACAATAGAAATAAGATACTGCGAAGTAATTCAAGGATGCGTGTGAGTCTCCAATGCGCACTAGGCCCGCGCGGGGACCATAGCCAATAAATACCCTCTAGTGACGAGAGGAGGCCTGTGCCCAGCAGTGGGATGTACATAGGCTGTGGTGGTGGAAGAAATAACGGTTGCTAGACACAGCTCGTTGTTTAATCGATTCTGAACTTCACTGGCTTCACTGCACGGGAATGTTTTACAGTGCGTTTACAACCAAAAATGTGTTACATCCCCAGCATACCTACAGTAACAAACAATTTATTACTAGCATGTGAAGTTAAAAAAAAAAGAGTGAGTTTTTCAAAACAACAAAAAATACTATCGAGCACTTCTGCGCCATAGCGATTAATTGTTTTTTTTATATATGCTAAAATCAAAATCAAAAATCAAAATATTTATTCAGCAAATAGGCCACATCTGGGCACTTTTACACGTCACTTTTAAATGAATTTACCAGCGCTTCCTAGACCCATTGCTTGAGAAGAAGCGCGGCAACATTTTGATGTGTAGGCGGTGAGAGAAACACTGCGTGCGTGGTATAATATTATATTTAATTCACTTTTCCATTGCAGAGCTACAAACTAACATTCTTTCCTTGCGACTTAGTATTTACCTTAGGACTGATGGCCGATGGGGCCGGAAAGTTCTCGAGTGGCGCCCGCGAACCGGGAGACGAGCTGTCGGTAGGCCTCCAACAAGATGGAGCGACGACCTCGTGAAGGTCGCGGGAAACCGGTGGAAGCAAGTAGCACAGGACCGGTCTGATTGGCGAGCCTTGGGGGAGGCCTATGTCCAGCAGTGGACGTCTTTTGGTTGAAATCATGATGATGATGATGATGACTTAGTATTTTGGCTGTCGCATGTCAATGCAGACGAAACAATTCGTACCATAGTGAATACTATGTGAATATTCAACCTCAACACAACAAACCCAGCAGAAGGCCTGTTTTCCAAATTTAAACATACAGATTCACGTTACATTTACATTAAATGTATAAAAATACAAATATACCAAGGTACATACTAAAATTACATTTAAGGGATGTATAGTCCCTAACTTAAACTTAAATCTAAGATCTTAGAGATGGTCTTATATTAGGTACAAAAATTATAACTATGGCAAACCCAAATGACTGGCTAGTAAAGTTACCATAAAGTTACCCAAACACTGGCTAGCAAATGACATTGTCAACTCAAAAAGCAGTCAAATCAAGTTTGCAAACTGCAGCCAAAGTGTATTTTTTAGAAAAACAATGTTTTAAAGAACCATGCGGAAAAGTCGAGTGCTAAGCATCGTTGAAGGGTCATGGGGTCGTGGGACTATTTACACCGACGAGCCGGAAGATGACGAGGTTACTACTTAACTATAATCAATCATCAGGCGCGGATCCACCGTTGTGGGCAATATGGGCATGCCCACAACCCTAAATAGCCTTATAGACACATATCTCATGGCTAAGAGTTTTCACGTCACATTTTACATCCCAATGAGGTTGATAGTTTCGAACGTCTTCATAAAAAAAAGAGATAAGAGCGAGTAAAAATCGCTTGGAGAGGGTTCCATTCGTTGATTATTTTGTATATCATTTCAAGTATGGAATACCATGAACTTCTTATAGGTTTTCATAGTAATCTGTAGGTCGAGTAATAAGAATTATCATTTTTTCAAAATTACAGGCCCAGTAAATTGAATTCATTTATTTAGGTTGTCATACCTGTTTGGGTCACTATGTTACATATACGTACCAAATTGCAGTGGTTTCGGAGCAAATTGGCTGTAACAGACGGACGGACAGACACACGAGTGATTTTATAAGCGTTCCGATATTTCGTTTTGAGGTTTGTAATCCTAAAAAGTGATGAAAAAGAGAAACTGTCAGGCCTGCTAGTTTCCGAAAATTGTAATGTTGAGATTTTGCTAAATAATTGAAATATTGTTCCTACTATACAAGAGGCTCTGAGAGCTGTAGACATCGCGAATCTAATTTTTTTGCATTGATTATTGAATCAGTTTTGTTTTTTACTTTATAAACCCCATAGCTCCGTCATTTAAAAAAAATTACGAAAAGTGATAACAGAAAAAGTAAAAGAATGCGAATCTGGTCACACATGCGCATTTGTTATGATCAATGTCGATATAAAATTAAATTTTGGTCTAGAGCTGGCTCTTCTAATAATAGCGACCGTCAACATAGCATACTATTTATTTGCATAATCTGATCCTGGATAACGTTACGGTGTATCTTGCCGGTCACTAAAAATACACTTGTAAACTCACGTTCTTGAAAACTGCTCTAACGATTTTCCAACCATACAGCAGCTTTACAAACCCTATATTAGCGACCATGAAGTGGCCTGTACGTGCCCTCAAGCTACCGGAATCTTCGGTACCGGCACATGGTAATTCGTTTTTATTTTTATTTTTCGAAGATGTCGTAGGTATTTGGATAAGCTAACTTTCGCGCCTCCAGCATTGTTTGGGCTTTTCAAATTTGTGGCAGGTTTAATTATACTTACTTTAAGGTAAAAAAAATAAGCTTGCAAACCATTATACTTCATATTTGTTTCAAAAATAATAAAAAAGAAATTAAAAGAGAAAAACCGACTTCAAACTCCGACAGCCTACAAAGTCGGTGTCAATTTCACTATATATAAGATTGTCATCAGCTTTGGGTCGGTTCACTTGACACCGACTTTGTAGGCTGTCGGAGTTTGAAGTCGGTTTTTATTTATTATTTAAAAAAAGTTTTTCGGCTGCACTTTCCAAACATGGGTACGATCAAGGTACGATGGGACGTAAGTCTCACTGTAGTCTTTGAAATTGATGCCAAAATTATACACGTGCTAACAAATTTTGAGGAGTTCTCTCATTTTCTCATGGATACCATCATCAAAACTGAACCAAATTAAAATAGAACCAATCCGGAGGTACCACCTTTCGATTAAAAAAATAAACATCGAAATCGGTTCACAATTGACGGAGTAATCGCGGAACATACATACATATAAAAATAAAAAAACATAGACGAATTGAGAACCTCCTTTTTTCGATGTCGGTTAAAAATAAGTACATTATTTTCCTTATTTGTAGCTTTAGGGCAAAAAATACCGTTTACGTTGGTTTTTTGGGCCAGCCTCTAATACGACTCGCACTTGACCAATTTTCGCACATGCCCACAACCTTTTTTGAGGGCTGGATCCGCGCCTGTCAATCATTCAAAGGCCTTAATGAGAATGAGAATGAGAATTATTTGAATATCTAGTGAATAAACTAACCTGTGGTTCTAACCGTAACCGTAACCATCGAATTATATGTTCTGCTACCTAGCTTCTGTCCGCGACTTCGCCCGTGTGCAGACTATACGCCAATTTTCATCTCAATCGGTTCAGCGGTTGAAGCGTGAAGAGGTAACAGACAGACTGACAGAGTTACTTTCGCATTTATAATATTAATATGGATGTTGTTGAAGAACCGTAATATTTTATTCTGTTTATTCAGGATTAATCCTGTAATAATAACTTATATCAATCGTAATATTGGTCAAAAAAACGGACCGTCATTGTTATTACGTACTGAGGGTCCGTCAAAAAATGGTTCCGTTTCCTCATTAGTTTCGTGTCTCCTACGAGAAGAAGTGAAGTAGTGCTGTGGTAAAAAAAAAACGATTATAATAATCGATTATTTTCTCAGGCTAACGCGGAAGTAGACCAGGGCACAACGAATTACGTGGATGAAAACAATGAAATTGAACAGACCTCAGACCATTCAGTTGAAGACGACGGCATGCCACCGAGTAGTATTTATAGGTAATTATAAAAACAAATAAGTTTAGTATATGTGTTCCATCCCTAACCAACACATCATTCCATATCAACATACCATCTTTGGCATCTTTATTTTAACTTTATTCCTATTTTTGATAATTGAAACTACGGTATTTAGGTACGGTATATCTATTAGTATATTAATTGTATATACATATAAATACATTTCATTTATAATTTTAACAAGTTTCCCTGCCCAAATGTGCTGCAAGATTCGTGGTACGGCAGAAGTGTATTACATTTATTAACATGGTTTGTTTCAGTCTCCCGTATTTTCAGGCTTCATTATTTGCCACTGTTCTCGAGGACACGATTACAGAATTACGTATTCTTGGTAAGTAATACTATGCAATGCAATATCGAATTTACGAGATGATTGGAACCTCATAGATTACTGTAAGGAATTTTAATTTCCATCACAAATTTTGTTTATGCAAAAGGGTAGGTAATTGTTACTTGCAATTTTCTAATTGTTTTTTTCTTTGCTGAATAGTTGAGTGCAATACTGAGATGCGCATAAGCAAGCTGATGTCTGATATGGGGCTGTTACTTGCGCTAAAGTTCGGCGTGAAGCAACCCGAAGTTACCGATGAACTTGATGGCATTGACTTCAAAAACCTAGAATGCAATGAATATAAACTAAATAAACTTGACGCTGACAGGTATTCTTTGTTGTTTTTGTAAATTGGAGGTCAGTAATTGAGTAAAGTTAAAATTTTGTAGGGGTTGGATACCGCAATTGTTTTGTATTGCAGCATTGCAACCCAGAAATTCAAAACTATTTTTTTTTTCAAGGAAATATTTAAGCAGAGTGCTACTGTCGACCTATATGGATTTGTCATTAAATAGAACGTATAAGACACTTGCCGATGAAGTCAGAATTATCGTTGAGCGAGACCGTTATCGTCTTGAACTTCAGGAAATCGAAGCGAAAAACCGAATGTAAGTGCCAATCAATAAAAAATATTGTTATAATAATAAATAATTGAAGGTTTTAATCACGTTTACTTATGTCAGGTTTTACATTTGACTTCGACATCACTATAAAAATAATTAATTGGTACATTCCGGTTCAGATTTCAGAATGCAGAATGTGCAAAATGTTGACATCCTATAATGTTGATTAATAATATTATAATGTAAAATGCGCAAAATGTTAACATCCTAGAATCTTCAAAATTTTTAATTATTATAATTCGAAAAATGACGAATCTTGAAATTCAACACTGCGAATTCAACATTACGTTGTATTTTTCTTTTAGAATACGAAGAGATCTCAATAGACAGCTACGACAGCAGAGGAACCACATCAAGTCAGTTACTTATGACACTGACGTTATCATCGATGATCTTAGATCACAAGTTGAGGTACAAAACATAATTAACTTCTTCTATATATATGAAAATGAATCGCCGTGTGCTAAGGCTAATGCTTAAGGGTCGAGAACTGCTGGATCGATTAGGCTGATTCTTTGTTTTGTTCACTGTGCTTCAGGGAAGGTTTAGAAAGAAAAATAAATCGGGATAAGTCTAAAGGTACAGCTAAAAAAAAGGGAATATAACTTTGTATGGGAATCACCTACGAGTGATACGAAGTTGACCGGACCGACTACTCCATATATAAATGTCAGGTCTCAAGGCAGTTATGAACGTGCGACTTGTGATCAATAGTCTCATTCGTTAGAAGTAATGCGAAACTTCTAGAAGTAAGTTATGGCATTTATTAAATTAAACGTTATTTTAGGACGCTGCATTGAACGCCGAGATTCGCAGCCGCTACGTGGGCTACTGGCAGCAAGCTCGCACGGAACAACACATACAAACTATTCACGATAAAGAGTACGGACCGTCCTCTAACATTGAATATTACAAGCAAAGAACAGATCACGAACAAAGGGTCCATACGGAAGTTGAATTACTAATCAACATCTGCATCAATGTATGTTCACACGAGCCCCTAGCGGAAACTCAAACCCTCTTTTTTTACAAACCTTACATTTCATTCCATAAATAACATTTCAGGAAACATTGGAAAAAGTAGAATTCTGGATGAACAAATACGATAAGGATATGGAAGACATTGATCTGAAAATACAAATAAAGAAAAACGATTACCAGAACATGCGTGATAAGCGAATCAAATTAGAAGAAACGGTAATTTTTATTTTCCGTTTTTACTATTGTTTCCAAGTACTTTATCGAAGTACGATTGATCATTCCTTTCGCAAATCGCACAATGAATGGATAAATATTTGATATAACATGTAAATGATGCATGTTACAAGAAAGAAATAAACAGCTTAAAACCCGCGGCCTCTGTCCTCACACAAACACGGACTTTGATTCACCAAAATACAAGGGAAAAGTCAATTTACATATTCCATTCTATTAATATCCGCTTTTTCCTGCAGATTGAAAAACACGACATAATGATGAAGGAGTGGAAGCACTTCAAGGACGAGCGCGAGAAGGCCCGTCAGTATAGGGACAAGATGAACAAATCGGCCATAATCGTACAAGCCTGGTGGCGCGGGTTACTGGTACGCCGACAGCTGGGACCATACAAACCGAAGAAGAAGCCCCCTGCGAAAAAGAAATAATAAATAATAAAAGAATTGTTAAAATTATAAAGAATTTATTCGCACTTTTCTGTTTCATTCTGCAACCTGAACGTACCTACCGAAACATTTTAATCGCAACATAACACATCACCAATTCACCACACAGAAAAAACACGAAACAAAATGACCAAGTAGGGTGGTTTGTCTCAAAAGTACCCAAAAGTTAGTGGTCAAGTATCTGTTAGGTACATATTTGAAAGCATATTTGCAGGCCTCCTATCACCACTAGGGTTTGGGCTATAGTCCCCACTCGGAACCGGCAGCAGCGACTTAATAACCGGGACTACCTCTGTGTCTGTGACCAAATTTTGGGCTAGGTGCGCGGGGGTGATAGGCGTAAAAAACCTGTATCACTCTTTATTCAACCTTATAACGAGAGATAAGGACAAAAGAAGCTTAAAGTTGGCAACGTTTTTGATTTGTTAACGAAAACGACTCGGGCTCATGTCTAAGCTTAATCCGACTCGCTCCAGATGTACCTACTTATTACCTTCACTCCATGGTATCAACAAATCAACATTAGCTTGACTAAAATCAAAGGAATCCCCTGATGTGCAAGTTTTGTAACTTTCTCCATAAAAGCTAGTCTAGAATGAATATATTAATAAACTAGCCTGTGTCCGCGTTATAATTCGCGTAGGTCACATCTGTCTCGAGTTCATTAACTATATATACCCCTGTAAAATTTCATCGAATTTGATCTAGTAGTTTTTGCGTGAAAAGTGAACAAATTAATAGACAGATAGACAGACCGACAGATAGACAATTTTTTTTAAATCGTCAAATCGTATTCCGTCATTGGTTGTAAAGCCCCCCAGAGTATTTTTTCTCAAATATCGTCAATATCTTCATAGAAATATACAGAAATACACTCGAAAAACATAACCCTCCTCCTGGCACAGTCGGGTAAATTATCAGCGTGCAATCGGAAAATCGAAATAGAGAATCGACTAACCTGACATAACAACTACCTCTGCCACATCACTACTCTCCAGCACTGCAAACGTCAATGGAGTCACGTGACCACGTCAACCAATCACAACGTGCGTTTTGCTGAACTGTCTCTTTATACATGTCTGTTTATCAAAAAGTTGAATTTTCAGCTTTATTTACTAATAAAACATGCCTCAAAAAGAAAAGGTGAGTTTAGGAAAAACTCAACAATTCCTCAGATAAAAAGGTCTCCACAAATATTGTTCCTAGATGTATTGAAAAATATAGATTTTGTGTTATCGGCATTTGGCTACGCTTGTCGTTCACGGAACGTACTATGTACTTACATGCCATGTCAGTCTGTTCGTCGGTGGTATGCTATTCTGCATAAAATATGTTTATCAAATGGTGAAAAAACTGTGTTCAGTGTGAGTTTTAGTGAGACCCGTTGTTCACAGGAGGAGATGAAGATGAAAACAGATAAAAACAAGAGTGGTGACAGCGACTCCGAGGTAAGTTGTTTATAATGTGATAATTAACCTGAGATGAGCTCCCGAACTGCCAGCGGTCGTATTTTATGGCAATTATCGCAATCATACCTGCCAATATTCTGCCCAGGAGAAATGAAGTCTGATTCCTCAGACTATTTATTGGTTTCCAATCCTACAAGCCGTGCATTGCATGTTATATTGGTTCAGTAACCAATTAAGAATCAATCTTGACAGTGTAATATTTAATATTTCACACTTGTGAATATTCCTGTTATTTTTTCTTGTTGTCTTGTCAGGACAATCTGATTAAAGGCCAGTTCAAAAGTACTCTAAACCGACGAGCATGTATGCGGAATGGGATGAAAGTTGAAGAAGTCAGAGAAGTATGTATGTTTTTTTCTTGTTGTACACTTATTTCTTGCTGTAGGTTTGACTATTGCTCTAGAGATATCCATATGTATATCTTTTTGGCATTTGTCACTGTAAAATAGTTATTTTTAATTGCTAGGTATTGATGCTAGTCTTAGGATTCTGTTGAACAGGATTTTGCTAAGGATTTTGGATTTTACTTTGAGATTCTAAGTTTGTTAACCATCAGTGATACTGACTTTAATCTACAATGTCAAAATGAAACTTGGTTCGTCAAATTGTTGGTATTTAAAATATGAGCTGTATTAGGTATTTGTACTGGGGAGCCTATTCACTAAATAGTGAACATGCTGGCATGGCATATAAACAATACAATTACATGCACCTTTGTTGTAATATTTATTAAATATATATTGACACCAAATTGCATTTATTTTATTATGCATAATTGCGAGTGGCTAGAATGTCCACTTTTTTGTAATTTATGACAGGACTAGCTTCTGCCCGCAACTTCACCCGCGTGGAATTCGGTTATCGCATTCCCGCCGGAACTATGCGTTTTCCCGGGATAAAAAGTAGCTTATGTCCTTTCTCGGGACCCCAACTATCTACATGCCAAATTTCATCTCAATCGGTCCAGCGGTTGAAGCATGAAGAGGTAACAGACAGACAGACAGACGGAGTTACTTTCGCATTTATAATATTAATATGGATTAATACATACTATGATGGGTTTACTGGAAAAGGGTTAATTTGTTACCTTCTCTGTTTCTGCCTGTTTCTGTGAATGTCCATTGGCTTTTTCGAGTTTGTAATGTTACCGTTACATAACCTTTCAACTGGCAGGTTGTGAAGTCTATGTAATCGAGCCCTTATATACATAGCCATAGAGTATATTATAATATGACTAGAGCCTATATTCGTCCGCTTGCTATTCAAAGATTTGATATACATACCATATTTCAGTTACAATCGTGAAAATAATACTGAAACTGATTTTCACAGGGCTCAATTAGAAAATCGGGTCCTTTCAATACAAAATATCTTTTGACTCACTCTGAGCACAGGCCGGACACGGCCTATAAAAGCATGATTTCGAACACAATTCGAATGATGTTTGCGTGCGAGGACGTCTGTACACTTGTAAATGTGTGTGTACCAACTACGCGGGCCAGTGATCCACTCTCCATCTCCGGATGAAACAAATGACGGTAAGGGCGAATTGGGCGCGAGTTGCGCGCTGGCTAGATTCAGGCGGGTGATTCCGTGGCCATTCTGTATGTAGTACTATTAAATATTCTGTGCTCTGAGCTAGGACCATCTTTAGCTGCATTTCGAAATGTAGACATTTCCATCAAGTAGGTAGTAGGTATAGTACATTATTGCAGAGGCCGCCAAGTAGCGCATTGCCGGACGAGTCAGTTAGAAGGCTGAGCGAAGCGAAGCCTGCTATTAGTACGAGTCCGGCAATCGCAATTGCCGCCGAGGTAGATATAATGCTTTTCTCAAACAGCGAGGAAATACGTAAGGTCAGTCGGGGCAAGTGCGCCAGGATGGGGTAAGTGCGCCTAACATAAATATATCGAAACCTATAAATATTACTCAACTAGTAGTTGGCTGTTTACAAGGCATAGGGGCGAAATAAATTTAGGCGCACTTACCCCACATCAGTATTTACTACTTCCATGATCGTGAATGATTTGGCCATGGAAGTTGTAATTATTACCTCCATGGATTTGTCAGTTTCTAGAGGTGTCTCAAATAGCAAGCGAATTTAAAAAAAAAACACACGACAATAATGTTTTTGCTGGCCAAGGCCGGCAATGGACAGCCTCGCGTCTTCTTTTTTTGAAAGTAACACGAACATTTCCGAGCATGTTTGAGAAAATTAAATTTACATCACCCTTGGCCGTAAAGTGGGATTTTCTGCCCGCTACGCGGAGAGAAAATCTCACTTCTTGGCCAAGGCAAGACGTAAAACTTTTGACAAACCACGGGCGGTTATTCGTAAAGCCTCAGATCGCATATTTATGGCCCTCACCTTCGGTTCGGGCCACAGAAACCTGCTATCTGGGACATTTAAGAATTCACCACCCTAGGTCTGTAATGTACTATTTCAAAGTAAAGTACCTATACTGCAAGGTGTATTTATAGCACAATGAAATAATTGAATTATTGTTATACCTTACAGTTGTAGCAACCCATAATAGCTTTGCACTGATAGTATTGCAACGAATTATGGAGCTAAACCTTACTCAAGAATTATCTTTGATTTATGTTTTGCCTACTTTCAGGAAAATGTGAATATAGGTAGGTATAAACATTTTAACTAGGTATTTTTATATACTATGTTTACGCCATCTACCCTTTGGTCACGGGTAAAGTTTATTGATTAAAGAAATAGTTACCATTTATTGTTTCATCTAATCAGAGAGGCATCCAACCACATCACGGATTGGTAAATTCTTATCTGGCATCACGATTGTGCCATTCCAATTCCAGCCTACTTTCTTACTGTTAAGATTCGAATCTGTTCGGCGAGCTTGCAGTTTGCTCAAGTATTATTGTTTACAGTATGTAAACACGGGATTTGGCACCATCAATGATTTCTCCGTAGTCCGTAGCGCCGGTTTATGAAAACGCACGCGTCCGCGACGCCGCTTTCCCAAAAATCCAATGACGTTCTAAATTTAAATGTGATTACTGAATTCCCTCTTTCTCCGTGTGACGTGACAGTGGCAAAACCGAAACTAAATATAAACGTTTGCGCTTATTTATAATCGTGCGCCGCGCCCCCGAGAGTCTTCCTTCACCCAATTACCGTACCTCGTTGACCTATAATAAGTAATAACATATGGACGAACAGTGCCTAACAGAATATGTCAAAATATATGGAGCAAACTGTCATTAGAAAATACGTTCCAATTTGCTAATAACGCCTCTTTATAATGAAGGCCTGTTCGGGCACCCGTTTTGACGGGGCCATTTTTCTCCGGCTGATTGTGAATCCTGCACCTAGGTACATAATGTATGCTTATCAATTAAATAATAAGCGCTTAATTAGGTATATCGATTAGCTTAATCCAATAATACAATAAAAACTCATTGTAGGCGTCGAGAGCGTTCCACACACCACGCGGGCCAGTGATCCACTCTCCATCTCCGGATGAAACAAATGACGGTAAGGGCGAATTGGGCGCGAGTTGCGCGCCGGCTAGATTCAGGCGGGTGATTCCGTGGCCATTCTGTATGTAGTACTATTAAATATTCTGTGCTCTGAGCTAGGACCATCTTTAGCTGCATTTCGAAATGTAGACATTTCCATCAAGTAGGTAGTAGGTAATTAAATTTACATCACCCTTGGCCGTAAAGTGGGATTTTCTGCCCGCTACGCGGAGAGAAAATCTCACTTCTTGGCCAAGGCAAGACGTAAAACTTTTGACAAACCACGGGCGGTTATTCGTAAAGCCTCTGATCGCATATTTATGGCCCTCACCTTCGGTTCGGGCCACAGAAACCTGCGATCTGGGACATTTAAGAATTCACCACCCTAGGTCTGTAATGTACTATTTCAAAGTAAAGTACCTATACTGCAAGGTGTATTTATAGCACAATGAAATAATTGAATTATTGTTATACCTTACAGTTGTAGCAACCCATAATAGCTTTGCACTGATAGTATTGCAACGAATTATGGAGCTAAACCTTACTCAAGAATTATCTTTGATTTATGTTTTGCCTACTTTCAGGAAAATGTGAATATAGGTAGGTATAAACATTTTAACTAGGTATTTTTATATACTATGTTTACGCCATCTACCCTTTGGTCACGGGTAAAGTTTATTGATTAAAGAAATAGTTACCATTTATTGTTTCATCTAATCAGAGAGGCATCCAACCACATCACGGATTGGTAAATTCTTATCTGGCATCACGATTGTGCCATTCCAATTCCAGCCTACTTTCTTACTGTTAAGATTCGAATCTGTTCGGCGAGCTTGCAGTTTGCTCAAGTATTATTGTTTACAGTATGTAAACACGGGATTTGGCACCATCAATGATTTCTCCGTAGTCCGTAGCGCCGGTTTATGAAAACGCACGCGTCCGCGACGCCGCTTTCCCAAAAATCCAATGACGTTCTAAATTTAAATGTGATTACTGAATTCCCTCTTTCTCCGTGTGACGTGACAGTGGCAAAACCGAAACTAAATATAAACGTTTGCGCTTATTTATAATCGTGCGCCGCGCCCCCGAGAGTCTTCCTTCACCCAATTACCGTACCTCGTTGACCTATAATAAGTAATAACACATGGACGAACAGTGCCTAACAGAATATGTCAAAATATATGGAGCAAACTGTCATTAGAAAATACGTTCCAATTTGCTAATAACGCCTCTTTATAATGAAGGCCTGTTCGGGCACCCGTTTTGACGGGGCCATTTTTCTCCGGCTGATTGTGAATCCTGCACCTAGGTACATAATGTATGCTTATCAATTAAATAATAAGCGCTTAATTAGGTATATCGATTAGCTTAATCCAATAATACAATAAAAACTCATTGTAGGCGTCGAGAGCGTTCCGTTACCACAAAAAGTCATTATTGATATTGTCGTGCACGTCTCAAATGTGTACTAAAATTAACAAGATGGCGATATCAACGAAGTTTAAAGGCATGTTTTTTGGTCTGTTGTTCGACGATAATGTGGAATTATAACGCGACACACGCAGTGACTGTCGCTTGATAAAGCGTGAACACAGGTGTCTAATTACACGGAATGGGTAACCTCTGGCTCTGATACACAATTGCGATTACACTTTCCCTATTGCACACTCGCATTTGATATTCCAGCTATTCTTTTTTTTATACCAATGGTATAGGTAATTAGGCAAACTAGCGCACAGCCCTCCTGATGGTAAGTGGTCATTCAGATGATTCGTCGAAAGAATTTATAGCTCTCAAGGTAATTTCTATTTCTCGACATTGTCTAAATTCTCTATCTTCTACAACGCACATTTACAAACGTTGTATCGGTTTGATATTTTTAGAATACCAGCACAATTTCGTGCTTTCGATCGTATATATTACTAGCTAGTAAAGTAGCCTATGTCGTTCCCTGGTATTCGAACTATGTTTGCAGAGGATATTTGGCTTTAAATCTCAACTAAAAAAAAGTCTCGTATAAGCCATCTCCTAATGGAAATTGAAAATTTTCAAGGAAAGTGACTTGAAAATTCACTTTTCTACAGCGAATCTGATAAATCCCTCCAGTGGCGGATCCAGGGTGGGGGGAGGTCTAAAGGGGTATCGAGTAAAATCTTCTAAGTGTACTCGTTGACCATCTTTATTTATTCTTGGGGCCAAGCCCCCAAACAAAAATTCTGGATCTGCCACTGAATCCCTCCATATTCATATTAAGTGAAGCATTGTAACACTTGGATTATTGTAACACGAGCGAGTGACCTGGAAAGGAAGTGCATTTATCGGCGCACACGCTCTGTCAACACGATATAGCGAAACTAGAGAGGGTTTTATATCCGAGTAGAATTGTAGATAATCCGACTTTACGATACGTTATTTATATGGGCAAAGGCTTCTTCTTTCTTTGACCATACGGTCATATCGGTTTACTTTAGCGGACGGTTTCAATCAAGTCACCCTAAAGGCACTCACTAAGGGTGAGTTGATTGAAACCGTCCGTTAAAGTTAACGTTGACGTTAAATATTTTATTATGGGATAAAATGACGTTTCTGTATGGAATGACAACTCGGCGGCCATATTTAACGACCAGGAGTCCGTCAACTGTACTTGAATCAACCGGCACTAAGGGTGAGTTGATTGAAACCGTCCGTTAAAGTTAACGTTGACGTTAAATATTTTATTATGGGATAAAATGACGTTTCTGTATGGAATGACAGCTCGCCGGCCATATTTGACCATCAGGAGTCCGTCAACTATGTTTGAATCAACCTACCCTAAGTGTACCTTCATCACATCTGTCAAGGTTAGCCTGCGTTTTCATCAGAGATGTGCGATATGCAAAAGATGTGCAAAAAGAACATACATATTTTGCTGTAGTGAGATCGTTCTCACGGGTGACGGGACACTTTCATTGCTAGACCTGGGTTGATACTAGGCATTGCTGGTCATTCTCTTCTTATCTTATCTTAATTCGGAGCATGTAGCTATGTTTGTTTAAAATCGGACGTCGGAAATAAAAGTTATCGGCAATTTTATATTCCACGCAGATGAAGTCGCGGGGCGCAACGCAACTAGTTATAAAATAATAATCGGCCAGTGACCACAACCTTAATAAAATCATTCTTGGCTTTCTCATCAATGTTAGATAGAGATAATCTACTATAAGAAGTCCCGCCCCTCCACAATTCAAAACTCTCCAATGTATTTGAAAAGTATTTAAAAAGGACCACCAACACTCTCAACGGATGTAAGACGGTTGTCAAATTGTTGCTTTTCATTACTTTCCAAATACACTGAAGCGTTTTGAATTGTGGAGGGGCGGGACTTCCTATAGTAGAGTATCTCCACTTTAAAAGACCTTGATTTTGGTGCCCTTTTAAATTGGGTACGGAACGGAATACTTGTTTCCACACTACTAACCGCCTTTTCACGCAGTCTTCATCATAAATATCAATCAACCTGACCCAAATAAAATTAACCAGCAACCGGCACAGCTATCACCAATTAATTTAATATCATGCTGTTTATCGACTGTCATCCAATATTTTTAAAACAGCGCATCTATCTCTTTTCTATTTTCAAGTGCGAAAAAGACGCGTGATCTCGGACAGATAGTTAACACGTGTGGCAATGGTTTCTTAGATGGAAGCGCCCTTCTAGCTCGTAAGCATTGATCTATTATAAGTAAGGATTCACAATCAGCCGAAGAAAAATGGCCCGTCAAAACGGGTGCCCGAACAACTCGGGCACGTTTGGCGCTCAGTAAATTTGACACTTAGTGTTAGGTTTACTTTTGTATAAAATATTCATCTTGACACATATTATAAAGAGGCGTTATTTATTAGCATATTGGAACGTATTTTCTAATGTCAGTTTGCTCCATATATTTTGGCATATTCTGTTAGGTACTGTTCGTCCATATGTTATTATAGGTCAATGCTCGTAAACAACCAATTCGTCTATTCTGGGAAACTCATGGATGCCATCGATCCGTCAAATAAGGATTCCCATTAGCTTGACGTTTTTCTCTGTTTTATATATTGTTTCTTATTCATACAGAGCTATCTGTTGCTGCTTGGTGAAGCCGTGGTGACCTACTGGTTCGACCTACCCTCTCGTGATGAGAGGAGGCCTGTGCCCAGCATTGGGACGCAAATAGGCTGTAGTAGTAGTAGTAGTATCTGTTTCTTTCCCTTATTTTATTTCTGTACTTCTACAACCCAGAAGTTCACTTCATTGTCCGCTTGTCTGTGTTCTTCTAAAGCATTTTCAAAGCCTTCCGTATGACGTAGTCTGTATGGTTCTTTCCGTTGGCCTAAAGTCATGAAGCGGTATGATCTCATAACTTTAAAGATAATCATACATTCCAGATGAGTTATAAAATAACCCATATATATACAATAACCCGAGTTATAAAAATTAAACCCCCCGACTCATGGTTACCTTACCATATACTTTCAATATCATTAAAGTAACACGGTACCAAATTTCGAATCGATCCGACATAAGAAAGTTAGTCAGATCCCCACAACAGCTAGAAAAGAGCTGATGATCTTCAAACGACTCAACAGATTTCCATGAAACATGGCTAAGAACGCTCGGGATAAAATTATCTATGACACAAAAAAAACTAAACGAAAATCGGTTCATCCGCTTGGGAGCTACGATACCACAGACAGACACGTTAAACTTATAACACCCTTCTCTTTTTGCGTCGGGGGTTATAAAATACGTCGATAAAACGATGTCAGTACTCCGGTTCCGCTTTTTTATTTGGAGCTTCACTTTTCGCTCCGCATTGCGAGGTAAATTGCACTGCATGCACTTCTTAAGGCCGCAGTATAACGTGTTGCTCTTTATATGTGTAGCTAGACGCACTGAAATTAATAAAGTTAAGATATCTTTAGGCTAAAACCGTCATAACCACGGATGGAGCATTCTTAGGCTTGCCAGTTTGTTGCTTGTGGCACATACCTACTTTAAATACATTTAGGTATAGGTGGCCGTTTTGTAGGAATATTAACTTCTACTACATTTACTTTCTAACAATAGATAGCCTTAACACTTAGCATCTGCACTTTTTCAAACATAAACACGGCTATAAATATCTGGCGGCTTTGTTTGTAGGTATGGCCCCTATTACAAGATTTACAAGTGGGCGCGTTTATACTGACGTTAATTTCCCTAATTTCACGAGCGCAAGGCAACTGGTCTATTTAGATTTAGAGTGTAGAAAGTTTGGGAGAAACATCGGGAAGGATTTGAAAGACGATAAAAGCCATTTTGTAGATGATGCAAAGTATGTGGCGTATTTTACGTTTGTTACGCACCAAAACACGACTGTGTTTCTAATATCAACTATAGTAGAAATACATAGAGAGCCTCTACTTACGTACGGGTTCTGATTATGTCACCAGTATGATAAAAAAATGGTCTCAGATACGAATGCATCGCTCACTGAAAGAGTAACGTGAGTAATATGCCCGACAGAATTAAACAATATGTTACTGATGCTGTCCTGTCCCATGAAATTATCCGAGTCATATTGTCAAAAACTGGCAAAAAAGAGCATTGACGTATTTCTTAATAATTTACTAGGTAACGTAAAACATCGTCCGCACACTAGCAGTTTTGCACCAGAATTTAAATATAGAAGAGAATCTCATAATGGTGATGTCAGAGTAAACGCTCGTTATACATTACACTTAAAACCGTCAGTCTTCTAGAGAGTGCGAATTGAAGGTCTTCTGCGCTTGCTCACGTCATTGTCATAAATTCATTACACATTACAAACACACACTGAGAGACTGGAGTAACTGAAACCATATTAATATCGGTTTCAGACCTATGTTTCTGATGGCTATAAAAACGTTACACGTGTCGCAAAATAAGTATGTCTTGTGATACATCCAAGACAAGATATATCTTGGACATGTCCGAGTGTGATTTCCAACACATAAATAAATGTAAATCGAATGGATTTTCAAGTTTTTCCATCCCCTTTTAGTATCTACAAATTAAAGGGGGATAGGAAAGCTTCGGGAACAATACGTTAGCAGGTAGCCAGGTACCAAGGTGATTTAAAAACACTTCAAATGTAGTGATGCCGCAAAATTTACCGCACAAACGTGAACTGTTCCGTTTTTCCAATAACAGGCAATTTTGCCACCACGCTAGTTGCAATTTATCATCTCGGATTTCCTCTCTAAAAATTGGCGTAAGAAAAGGACGTTGCAAGCTCCTAACAAGAATTTGCAAGATCATTTGCAGCCTTCAGTGAGTTGCACCTCATTTCCACGCTCGTGTCGTACAGTAGAGGTCAATAACATGTGTACTCTTTTGGACCTTAGTGGAACTGAGTAAGGTGGAAAAGTGTGTACATATTGGCGAACTCGACTGTACCTAAATTGCATCTGAACTAGCGGACTGCACATTTTAGGAGAGTGATAGATCTATGCGAGTCCCATAGCGCCGTCTCTATTGTATGTTCTACTACTGCGCTAATCAGAGTTCGCGCGAACTGGGACGCCAAGATAATTAGCGGATAAGTCCTTCGGGTATCAAGTTCCTGGGTTACTTCAGAAAAGCGAGGCGTCGCTCTCGAGTTTAAGGAATTATGTCAGTTTTATTAGGTTACTTGAGAAAACTTTGGTATGGTAAATTTGAGAACATCTAACGACCCTCTTTCTGGCGGTGTTGAGGAAGGCTCGTGTGGACCCTCAAATTAGTAAAGATACTAAAATTTTACTCTCGGTCTTAAATCAAATTGGAATCGGAACGCATTCTCATTTTATTCTAAATGACTCATTGAATCTAGTGGAGAAAGTTGGTATGTTTTGCCCAAACAAGGAAAGTGATGTCTCGCAAACTAAGAACTTTAAAGAGAAACTTTTCGTGTTGAACTCATCTATGGATTGCAGACGGGGTGTATTGATTTTCGGAATGTTCTCTAAATAGTTGCGTTTGTTTGTGACGGACTGAATTCTTCAAGAAAATGTTGATGTCTGCATCTTCGGCGGCCAATTTTAGCGGCCGTACACTGTCTATCATCTTCAGGAAGGTGCAGGTGAGTTGAGATTGAAGATAAATGGAACACATGTTTTCTGAAGCAAATGCTATTTAAAAATCCGTGAGTCAGAGTTCAGCTCATTTTCTCATCGGCTAAATAGTTTCAGGATATTTTACGAATTCTATACAAGTTGAAACCTGTTTACATACATGTACCTACCTAGATGGCTAGATGCTAACCTTGCTAATTAGTTTTTGATGATAATAGGCCGCCTATCGTCGTCTTCGAACGCTTCCTATGTACATAGGTACATACAACAAAGCCTCTTCTCGTCGCCGACCCTAAGAAAACATTTTTCTTTCTGAAGAGACCTTACCTACTTTATTTTTTAATTAAGTTTACGACGTTCATGCATTTTTGTTGTTATAGCTTTACAACCGGTACAAAACTTGAATTTCTTTCACATAGGATATGAAATCACTGGAACTCTAGCGCTTTACTTTTTTCGTAACATTTCTGTATCTATAGTCTGTCTGTATCAAAAAGAAAGAACCGCCCTAAAATTCAATACTAAAGAAAAAAAATCATAGCACAAACGTGTGTCCAGCCAGCATGGTGGTGTGATCATTGTAATTTATAATGCCTATGCTATTGCTAACGGTGCCCGCTCGGCGTCATCGCGCCGTCTGCCGTTCGCGATTTGCATATGCAACGGAACATCACCTGATCCGATCTCAGTTCAGGGTTTCGGGCATATCACCTCCGATTCGGGTATTATTTGAAACTGGCACGTTCGTATTTTGAATTTAGTAAGTACAGAAAAATACTTAGCTTCGCCAGCTTCACATCACATTGTTGTGTTAACTTGTTCATATCCATTAGAGCGGTGACGTAAGTTTCTTCCACATTAGTATGTGCTCCTATAGGTAGGTACAATGGCGTCAATGTGTATGATTTTACTATAGATCTTTCTTTGCACGATGTTACCAACTAATTAAGTTTCATGTCAACTAATTAGTTTTGCGATTGCAGTTTCTGGAGAAAATAACATATTCTTGTCTTGATGTAATTTTAACCAATAACCTACCTTTTTAGGGTTCCGAAGTCCACAAGGAACCCTTATAGTTTGGCTATGTCCGTCCGTCCGTCCGTCTGTCCGCACTATTGCTCGGAGATGCTTAGTTCTAGAAAGCTGTAATTTGGCATGAATATACATATTAGTTACGCTGACAAAGTGGTACAATAAAATTTTGAAATTTTTTTTTTTATAGGGTACCTCCCCTACTCGTAAAGTGGGGATGTATTTTTTTTCTTGCGTACCCCATGGTGCGGCATATCGTTGAATAGGTATTAAAAAATATTGTGGGTTTGTTAAAACCATTTTTTGATTAAGTGAGGCGTTTGTGAAATATTAAGCTTTAAAGTGCTATTTTTTGTTAGAGTCACGTGTCCCCCCCCCCCCCCGCCAGCTAAATGGTGGTATTTGGATGGCTGAAAAAAATCACGGTTGTGGCATATATAACGTAGTTGAAAGGAAAACTATCACAGCTAAGTAGGCTGTACAAACTTACGAGTCATAGTCGAACAACTTATGAAATGATTAAAAGACTAATGATATTTCTCGAGCGGCAGGGGCGTCGGGCGGGCACGTCATACCACAGGCTAGCTAGATGCTAATAAGTCTTAGAAAGGTACTGTGGGCATCCTCATCTTCGGAAACCTATACTTTGCGCGTGGCCCGACACGCACTTGGCCGGTTTTTTCCTATTTCGTGCATACAGCGCTGCTGCATACTCGTACATTGAAGTGTGAAAGAAAACGACACACAAAAATAATATTTTCAGCCAATCACATAAATGAAAAAGTATCACGCAGTTACACTCCATGTCATTATAGGTACATTATGAATTTATGATGATGAAGTAAGATACCAATCGGAACATGTTATATTCCCGGCTGAACATACAAAAAATTACAACGAAATGAAAATGAAATGGTATTTACTCGCCAGCTTATAACAAATTTAGAAAATATACATGTTACCTAAGTAGCTTAAAGTGCTGGTGAAAAGGGTCGACTTCAGTAGAATGCCGCGGCGGGAGCCGCAGCGCTGATTTTCAGCCAGAGGGGATTAAGGCAGCCGGTGAAATTTCACGCACAGAGGCATTCCATCTTAGACCTCATGGTAGACAACGCATTCGAGATCTTATGGTTTCTTTAATGGGGGATGATAGTATTTCGGTATCCATGGGCCACAGTGACTGCTTACCAACAGGTGGGCTGTGCGCTCGTTTGCCTATAACAATGACATTTAAAAAAATCCAATTCGTCATACTCATATCATAATACTCGTTATATGTAATGGTATTGGTAATAGTCGAACCGAAAACATGTAGAGATTTTCTACTATCTATAAAGTCCCGCGCCTTCACATTTCAAAACGCTTGATTTTTTTTATTATTATTTAAAAAGCACCACCAACACGACCTCTCGACGCATAGTTGATGGCTGTCTCAGCAATACGTTCACATTGAAGCGTTTTGAATTTTTGAGGGGGAGGGGGGGGACTTTCGATACTAGACGATCTCTAACACCAAATTAAAAACAAAGCGACCTTCCTATAATTAAACGTGTTAAAGAGTACTAGCTACAGAAGCGTCTATTGACTTCATAATGTTCATATCGTATTCTTATGCAAATTTGTGTGCTTTGTGTGAAGTGACGTGGTGGCCTAGTGGTTCGACCTACCGCCTCTCGTGCAGAGGGTCGGGGGTTCGATCCCGGCTCGCACCTCTAAGTTTACTTATGTGCGAAATTCAATTTGAAGTTACCACTGAGCTTTTCGGTGAAGGAAAACATCGTGAGGAAACCTGCAGGCATCTGCGAAGTAATTCAAAGATGTGTGTGAAGTCCCCAATCCGCACTGGGCCCGCGTGGGGACTATAGCCCAAACCCTCTCGTGATGAGAGGAGGCCTGTGCCCAGCAGTGGGACGCAAATAGGCTGTAGTACTAGTAGTGAAGTCTATAGCGGAATAGAACGACACAGGTATGATATGAACGCAGAACAGCTCAAAATTTCTTTCGAGTCCGGATATGTTTTAGTCAAAACAAAATCAAATTAAGTCATACGAAAAATCAATATGAAACGATAGGTATAATTTAGAATAACTAAGAAATCATCAGCGTCAGTCTATCGATGTCAATAATGAAAACTTGTATCGATTACAGTGATTTGACCAGAGTTCTCATACAAGTACAATTTCCTCATACATTTGAGCTCTGGTTGTCTATGGCGAGGCCTTGACACTAGGCAGCAAGTCTCGTTCGATAATGAATTAAGTAAGCATTTATTTAGTTTGTATGATTGATTGAAAAAGTTCGTGATGGTATAATCCGTCATTGGATGTTTTCACGTCTTGTGATGAATGGGGACTCTGATAGAATGACTAGCTTTTGCCCGTGAATTCTATTTTTATTATCTTTGATGTTTCGCACAAATTTACCTAGCCCCAAACTACTAACATTTAGGGTGCGACGCCACCAGCTATGTGCTAGGAAGAGGGATTGTATGTTATGAACCAATAGAAACACTTTATTTAGGCATACACACACACACAGTTCCATAGCGTTGCTACCTTGCATATCTCTGGTGGAAACGCAGCTTTATTCTGTTAAATTAATATATCTTTACACTATCAGTATGAAGCTACCTATGAGCTTTGACAATCAAGCCAAGAGTAGAAAAAAGTACCTACCTAGAGTTTTATATTTAACTAGCTGACCCTACGGACTTCGTGCCGCCTTGGATTTTTTTGGGTATGAAAAATAGGTACGTCCTATTCTCAGACCTACTGAACATACACTCCATATTTCATAAGAATCAGTCGAGCCGTTTCAGAGGAGTTTGGTTACAAACACTGTGACACGAGAATTTTATATATTAGAAGACAGACAGTCACTAAAATTTATGAAGGCCCATTGATATGCCGAATCGATACGTTTGACGCTAACCACGGTCTATTTGTAAATTCCATATCGCGTTTTACCGGCGTATGAATCAATAACTGCCGTGCCGAGACGCGCGCCCGAGCATGCCGCAATAAATAAATACATACAACTTGCCCGTCTTACTTGGTTACAATATCCTGAATATGCTTGCTACTGATTATGTCGGTCGAACCTGCTCACAAAATTTCACGAGAATCAATGGGGACTGTCGTTTCATTGCTCACCAGTTGGCGCCACGTTGACTAAGGTCCAGAGGGATAGCTGTCAAAGGCGACTTTATAAGATCGGAGCCGAAACAAAGTTTTCAATCTTGAATCTCATTAAGTTTATTAATTATAAATAACTATCATCATATCGAGTAGCTAAGCTGCAATGTTCTGCAGTTCCGTTTTGTTTGTTCATTATAGCCAAATAATCCATATGTACGATAATTTCACGAAGGAGATCACTTTTCAACAGGTACATTAAAGAAATTATGATTTATATCACGAAGCCCGCCAAAACCAGTGAAAAGTGAATGTTATTGGACCTCACGCGACACTAGCGCCTCTAGTGGCAAATTCACACGCGATAGCCTCCATTGAGGAATGCTACTTGTAGAGGAGAACAGCCAAAAATCCGTCAGACACCCGAACATAAGAAGGCATTTTTGGCCAACCTGAAACGGAGAGAGATCCTCCGCTCGCTCGGTCAGCTAGAAATTTGCAGCTCTCAAAATACACAACAGATTCATCCTGACTTTTGTGATTCTTGATTGCGAGCAATGGAGCCCAATGTCACTTTAGTTTTGGTGTAGCAATTCACCCCGTATGTGGTGTTTCATTTACCACGTTTATTCCTAGCTGCATATTCATATCTTTATTGATAACATTGTTGTATGATGTTATATTATATACTAGCTTTTCCCCGCAACTTCGTATGCGCAGAAATATTAAAATGTAAAATTCGGTTTATTTCCCGTTCCCGTGGGAATTTCGCAGAATCCTGCATGCCAAATTTCAGCTCTCTACGACCAGTAGTTTCGACTCTGCGTTGATCGATCAGTCAGTCAGTCAGTTTCTTCTTTTATATATATATAGATGATGATACATATTCATTCATATGATGACACTAACATCCCACTCGTTGCTCCAGGGCTCTAAATATAGGTAGGTCCCTCCTCATTCCGTCGGTTCCGGTCACTGCTGCCGCAGCATTGACATTGAGTCCCACACCGATGGATGATCTACATACTAAATGTGTAGGGCTGAATCCCCTTCATTTATTAACCTTGTTTACCGCCGTCTTGTTACACGTAGACATACAAAAATAAATGTATGATTTATATTATGAGACGTTTGTCTTAAGGATACGAATACTACGTCAAATATGAAATGATGCAGATCATCACAAGCGGCTTTCCACAATGATCTCAGAGCGTTTCAATCCCAGTGTTGGTTTAAATAGTCTTCAAGATTTTTTAGTGTTGAAAATTATATATCAACTAGCTTTTCCCCGCAACTTCGTATGCGCAGAAATATTAAAAAGTAAAATCCCGATTTTCCCGTTCCCGTGGGAATTTTGCAAAATTCTTTCTTAGCGGATGCCTACGTCATAACATCTACCTGCATGCCAAATTTCAGCCCGATCCGTCCAGTGGTTTCGGCTGTGCGTTGATAGATCACTATGTCAGTCTTATATATTTAGATGAATTTGGGTTTGAGTTTCCCAATATAGACATGATGATAAAGTTATGACATGAACGTGTGCTCTCTTCAGATATGGACTCTTGCTCCTAGAGTACATCAATATCACACTGAATATTTTTTAAATCATAAATATTTGGTTATTCACACGTGCGTTTTACTTGGACTTTTTATTAAATCTCCAAACAGTTCCAGCTTCCAATTGGCAACCCTAGAACCGCTCTTTTTATTGCACTGCATGTCGTAAACTGCCGCTTTATAGATATTCCGGCGACTATCTTTGACGTTTGTCGCTATTCCTCTTTAACCGTCGATCGATGGTGGTGAGAAAAGTATGTCAAACGCTGTTCCTAATCGGGGACACACAAATGACTCTAATTTTACCTTTGAAGGATACTTAATAGTAAATACTTTATAGGTAAAAGGTATATAATTTGCTCGGGTGAAAATAGCTAAAAATGAGTTTTCCCAGATATGAGACCCAGCTAGATCTATTTGTTACCCCCGAAAACCAAATTTCATCGAAATCGTTAGAGCTGTTTTCGAGAACCCGTTTACAAATATTTCTCGTTTCGCATATGAATTGAGTCCGGTTAATTGCTTGAAGGTGGAAACCACGTTCCTAATCCTCGTCTCATGTAGGTATTTGCTACTGCGGAAAAGGTGAAAAAGCCATAAACACATGAACCAAATATTTGATTCAAGCTGGCGTGGTTGCGGACAGAAGCTAGTGTAGTACCTAAATAAAGAACTATCATAATAGTATTAGGAGTACGTTTGACAAAAGTTCTAATAAGTTGTTCCAACGACATATGTTTTAAAAGTAAAAGAAGGGCAGAAGCTGGCTGTTGAATAGGTATTGGTCCATGATGTCTCTTCACACCTAAAAATATTTGTTAACCAATTTTTGCCCCCCAGGGTCGTCCGGAGAAGCCGTCATCGCTAGCCTCCGGGCCTCCCCCCCCGGCGGCAATCCTGCCGCGCTCCGCAGACGGGCCCCGGCCTCCGGGGTGGAACGGCCAGCCCAAAAGACACGGCTCCAGCAGATTCAACGTTCACACCATTAACCAGGAGCTGGTTAAACTGCCGCCTATAAAAGGTAAGAGCTTCTATCAGCATAACGTTTCGTCTATGGAGGGTTGTGATAAAGGAGCGCAATCTTTGTACTTCAAAAGTGCCACCGAATCTGGATAATTTAATGGCGCTGCGGCTGAAATTGTAAAATGTCAAG
Organism: Aethes cnicana; assembly: GCA_963971205.1. NCBI lineage: Eukaryota > Metazoa > Arthropoda > Insecta > Lepidoptera > Tortricidae > Aethes > Aethes cnicana. Next base: position 9,425,658 of record OZ020288.1, read on the forward strand.
TGTCAAGCAACCTATAGGTAGCCAGGCTGCAGGAGCGCCTTCAGATGGCACTGCTGAGGCGAATGGTGACAAAAACGGAGGAAGGGTGGGGTGAGGCAAGTGTGTTGAGAGTCCGTGAGAGCCATCTCCTAAAGTGATAAAGCCAGGCTCTGCCCAGAAAAAAGCCGGACATTTTACCCTAAAAGCCTGACATCACCACAACGTCCACAACTAAAAGCCAAAGATAAAGTTATAAAGCCTTACATACCTTTTTTAAATGTTAAACCCCATTTTTTCCCGTTCCCGTGGGAATTTCAGGAAATTCTATCCTAGAGTTCCCCTACACTCCTCGAGGAACCTATATGCCACTGACATGACTGACAGTAGGTAGTGATGATGATGATTGCTTCGCTTGAAGCGCTAACAAAAGCCAAACAGAAGCCGGACGGGCCGGACAAATGAATATTTGGCCGGACACAACTCGAAAAAGCCAAACATGTCCTGCTAAATACAAACAGATGGCAACACCGTATATAATATCCGCTGGACACTTTTTCAACTGTTTTGCCATATAAGATTGCGCTCCTTAAACCAACACACATTCCGCCCTCTTTAGTTTCGGCGTTCACAGGCCTTTCTTATGACAAGAGGTTTTTTTATGAAGTGTCTTTACCAAAGACTGAAATGGATATCTTTAAAACATTACACGCTATTGTTCCTTTGTCTTTAAATTCGACAAACCGCTCTTTCATGTAATTTATACACGTTATAAGTTAAATACTTATCAATGTACGTTAATGTATACCTTTTTTACTACTTTTTCGACTGACTGACCGTTATCAACATATAATAAATACTTATATCCTAACCCTAAATCCAATAACCGCGCTGGCTATCAGCGAATCATGATCAATACTTGATTACGCAAGTTGAGCGGTTTCGACTTCATCAAAGTTGCCCTTGTCCTTATAAAGTTAGTGAAACTATTCACAGATCAATAAGTACCTAACTAACTATTTAATACGAGGAACTACCATTCAGCCATACTGAAACGGTTCTGATATTTTTTGAAATGGAGTACTTGATGGTTATAACGGTAAATATTAGTTTGCATGTGATCTCGTCGTCCTGAATATGGTCGGAACTCTACTGCGTTTGTGTGTGTACCCGCTTGGCGTAACTCGACGGTGCCCAGCAGTGGGCGGTCTACTTTATTTTCATTTGTAATCTGATACCTGCCTGCCTGCCGCTACGCCACATGGCTCTGTGTGAAACTTATTTGAGACTTCAAATTGTTTTTTGTTCCTTATCATTTTTCACCTCATTTTCTTCGACGGAAACCGGTGGTGCGCGGGAAATGAGCGGGACTCCGGCGCGGCTGGTACCTATAGCGCTATCGTGGCTCGAATTTCATTTTGATGAAACGTTCCAAACGAGGCGGGAAATGAAACGGCTTTATTATTTAAAGTGTAGACCTCGGCACGTATTTCAGAAACATCTTTTAATTAATGGATGATAAGAACAAAACAGACAGCTCATGAAAACGCTCAGTTACATTGTGTATGCGGTTTAAAACGGGCAAGGCATTATCCATCTTATTAAAAATGTTTTGCAGCCTCTCACGTTTATGAGTTCGTTGAGGTGAGGAGGAACACTGAGTTGATAAGACACTAAGACAGTAATTTAGCATAATGTATGAAGTTTGTGTCGCTTACACAGTTTCTTACGTAATGTTATTTGCTAAACTATTAAAAGTTTTAATAATGTTTAACTGCATGTTCTGCGTAATAATATCATTCACGCTTTATTATTACAACGCGTTATAAGCATATTTAAATAAAAATACTTTGTTATTTCTACTCAGATTTCTACTTTGTACAGTGGATAAATCTTTATAATTTTGTAACTGTAAAATAATGACTCCGCGCTGCGCCCGAACGTAGCCAATTTCAACTTTTTGAACCTTGCTTGCCTCCTGCTGAGCACGGGACAGTGAAAGTGTTCAGAAAATATCTTCACTGGTCGTCTTTACTATCAAAGTGCACTCTGAGGTGGAATGATCATTTATCTTACAAGAACGATAATTGCTCTATCGACACTCGCGGTTTTTTGTGGACAATCTCGCCGGCGCGTACTCGCGTCATGTCGTCACGCGATGGAATTAACGACGAGCCGGAGAGTTCCCTTTTTCTTACGTCGATTCATCGATCATCTTTATATCTGTAAGCATGGACGGATTTGGAGTTTGCTCCTCTAGGCCATACCAGCCACACCTATTTCTCTCAGCGTCCACTGTTTAGTGTATTTTTGCCCCTACGAGTATTATATATACCTGGGCCTACTGAGCTTAGGGCAAATTCAAATAGATGACTCAATAGTAGGAAATGGGTCGGTCGAGGTTCTACTACTACTACTACAGCCTATTTGCGTCCCACTGCTGGGCACAGGCCTCCCCTCATCATTAGAGGGTTTGGGCTATAGTCCCCACGCGGGCCCAGTGCGGGGACTTCACACACATCGCTGAATTACTTCGCAGATGCGTGCAGGTTTCCTCACGATGTTTTCCTTCACCGAAAAGCTCATGGTAAATTCAAATTGAATTTCGCACGTAAGTAAACTTAGAGGTGCGAGCCGGAATCGAACCCCCGACCCTCGGCATGAGAGGCGGTAGGTCGAACCACTAGGCCACCACGGCTTTTGTCATCATATGGTCGAGGTTCACTTGTGCCTAATTCCTGAGCCTCTGAGTATTGACAACTGCAAAGCTTATTTAGTTAGGTACCTCACAAGGTTCCTGATTGGTACTCTCCTAGTACTACTAGCCAAGTAGTTAGGGTTTTCCATCGACTTAGAATCTTGTTATCTTTTACAGTCGAAGTCGCCGCAGATTTATGTATTTTTGATTAAAAAGTTTTTTTTTTATTAAAATTCTATATTTCGAAACGAATCTGCCATGTTCTGCTTATTGTCTAACCTCAAATAAACTTCATGCCGGACGTTTTAGGGGTTTCTCCGCGATAAACATTTCATGTCGTTCATTCTTTGATCATATGCTAAACCGGAAAAATTTATACCGACGTATATTGTTATGACTTTTCTTTCAACCAGTGTATTATGCCTACCTAGAGCTTTAAAAAACATATCTACCTACTGGTTTAGTAGTTAGTTTAACCGACAACATCGATCAGTGGAAGCTCATCAAATAGCATGAAAATGATGACCGTTCTTTATTTAGGTAAGTCATATCAATTACTCATTAATGATATTTTGCGTTTGCTTATGAAATGGATACTAAAATAGAATGAAGTAATGTTTATTTATTTATTTGAAAAGGTACACCAACAACAAGTATATTTACACATTGGCAGAGAATACATTGCAATAGATAGAAACTGATATACAAGTCAATTATAGGTATACTCAACATTCATATTCAACAGTAGTTAGTTACAAAAACAAAATAAAATATTATATGTATGTCAATGTTATTTGGTTAGAATTAGAGTTAAAATATTATCCAAAAATATTTTTGGATAATGTTGTTTGATTAATTTAAATGAATATAAAACTAGATGGTATCAATGTCATTAAGATTTTTCAATAAATTTACTTATGCTATTTTTAAATTGAGGAAGTGTATCATGAAAAATGTCAGTAGTAGGTACTTTTTTTGTAAAATCAATTATATTTAGAACATGCTCTGATTATTGGCGAACTGAGCCCGAAGCGAGTTTTACAGAATGTTTCGTTTATCTATCATGTAAATGCGACTAGTATCGTAAAACATAGCTCCAATATCTAAATTACACGGTAATTTACGACGCAGCCATTGTTTTTCTCGTAATTTGCAATAATGGCGTGAACTTGACATTGGTCGAATGGCAAATGGGGAAATAATATGCGCACGCGCCATTATGTGCACGTCACCTCGCGGCTGGCCGCACTACTCAGCTCTGTCTAGGAATCTCTCTATCTGTCTGTGGTTCGTTCACGGCTAAACAATTGCATTTATGTCTTACTCAACGGTTAGGTACTAATTATCATCTCGCTTGATTCTCCTATTTTCTGTTTGTTTTAATATCAAATGAACAAACTTTACGAGTAACTCCCCTTTTGCTGGAGCGAACGCTACAGTTACAGCGTAAAGCCCGGTCCAGGCACAGTTATGCGTTGTACAGCATTAGTTCCCGTGAGGCATGACAAATCGCGTAAGTGCCATTTGCTTTGCTGCAGACGTATTCGGTGTGGCCTAGGCTTGGGCTTACAATATACTTCAGAGCATGCGCGTAGATATACTTACTTTTAATTGACGCTGCATTTGCTATTGAGATGCCTGTCTTTTGATAATAGGGATAAACTACCGATTCACATGTAGGTAGGTAGTTTATTACCAACACATCTTCGTAATATTTCCCTTGAACAATGCAGATATGCATAAATAAAAACAATCGTCTTGTTGTATATAACCGGAATAGAGGGAAATTGTCTCTCCTTGCTGCACGCACATTTTTACGATCTCGTAAAAAACGTGCTTTAAATGCAGCTCGAGTGTATTTCAGAGTCTCACTAGTAGAGGAGAAGGCTTTTCAGCTGATGGAAATAGGTTGAAAGACTATTTTGATCACAGATGTTAACATTATACACTCGACAGCAATGAAGATTTTCCATGCAGAGGCACCCGTTTTCATTGTTGTTGAGTGTATTATACATTGCAAGTGATTGTAAAATCCTACTTGAATAAATGTTTTTTTTTCTTTTATTTTTCTCACCTGTAGATCGGAAAAGGCTTTTCAGCTGATGGAAATAGGTAGAAATACTATTTTGACCACAGATGTTAACATTATATTATACATATAAAAGTGATTGTATTTTTATCTTTTACTAGCGACCCGCCCCGGCTTCGCACGGACAGTAGAGCAAAATTATAATAGGTTCCTACACTAAAACACTGTATGTTCCCGTTAGCTCTTCTAAATTTTATCAAAATCCTGGTCGTAGACTACAAACGATCATTTGTCTATTAACAAACTTCATTAATATATGAATACGATTTATATAGTTACTTTACTACACTTTCCTAGGAACAATTAAACCGTCCAGCATAAAGTGCCTGGCATCCGCTCCGCTTTTTGCCTAACATCCCCTTCTTTGTGCTGGGTTCCGTTTCCGTCGCTTTTCTATAGCACGACACAACTTAGAAGGCGCGCGGATTAAGCAATAACAGACTCTGCGTCAACGGCTTAAGTGCTTCGCCGCGCGCCTTCTAAGTTTTGTTCTGCTATACCTGATTAAGGACTACGTACATATACGGTGTCTCTATGTATCTATCTATACGGGCCGAAGCGGGGTCATGGTGAGAATATGCAAAAGTACGAGTATAAAACATCTTGGGACATTTCACACAAATTATCTAGCCCCACTAAGCATATACTATGGGTACTAGACAACGATATAGTACACACTTCGTGATCATCACTCAAAATTCCCCTAGCGGGAATCGAACCCGCCACCTTCGAGAAAGTATTCAGGGTCACTACCAACTGTATCCGGTGGTCAAAAATTGACAAAATAAGACAGTAAACTTGTACTTAATTTATTAACTCGAGCAGTGAAAAGTGCAACCGACAAAATGTGTTTGGTATTTGAAATGATAACTCCTAGTCACTTTGGGCAATTCCGTGAAAGGGGCAATTTCGTATTTTGTTGTTACTGAAACGCAGAAATTAGGATCTAACACCCACCACTTACTCGTACACTATAGCCAATACAATACCCAACGAGAGGTAAGATAAGATAAGATAAGATAAATTTATTGGCAACATTCGGTTACATGTCAATTATTTCTATGTATTTATGTAATATTACATTAGAATTAGAATTAAAGTCTTATATTTAGTTTACATTTTCATATATAAAAATAAAATAATAATATTTTAATGGCTATGATCACATAGTCAATGGTAAATTTAGAATTTCCTTGAAACAATAGAAATTTTTATCAAGAAGCCATGCTTCTAACCTAGTTTTAAAAGTGTGGACTGACTGAGCATTGCGGACAGCATCAGGGAGGCGGTTGTATATGGCGGGGCCTGCGACGTACGCGGAGCGGTCAGCGCGGACCAGCCGGAGCGCCGGCGGCACCAAGCGGTCCGGGTGCGCGTTGCTGCGGAGGTGGTGAGAGGCACTTATACCATGCCGTTTAAAAGAGCCTAGATTCGTATGGGTGAAAATGGCAATTTGCATTATATGCACGCTCGGCAGGGTTAAGATACGGAGCTCTTTAAAATGCTCGCGAACCGATTCGTCACTGGGAATACCAACGATGGCGCGCACTGCGCGCTTTTGCATTCTAAATGCTCGTTCCCAGTCCGCTGCTCGGCCCCAGAGTTCGATCCCATAAGACAGTATCGAATGGACTGTAGCAAAATAGCAGGACCTTACCACTTTCCTACTGGCCGTGAAAGCTAAGCGACGCAATGCGTAGCACGCCTGGCCCAGCCTCGCGCATACAGAGTCTATATGGTTATGCCACGAGAGTGCGCTGTCGATGACAAACCCTAAAAGCTTTGTACTCGTCACCTGCTGTATCACCGAGTTACCGGCTTGGATGTTAAGTGCTCTAGTGGCATGTCCGTTAAGGTTTAGGCGCAAGTAGAAAGTTTTTCCCGCATTCAGCACCAGTCCATTGAGTGTGAACCAGGCGTGCAAACGGTTTACGGTTTCGTTAATTGCGGTCTCGAGGAGCTGTTCACTTAGCGCCGTGACGACCACGGTCACGTCGTCGGCATACATGAACACCTCCCCGTCCTCGAGTGCCTTCGGTAAGTCGTTCAAGAGCATTGTAAATAATGTATTAGACAAACAGGAACCTTGAGGAACACCCATTATGTTGTGTCGTTCGGACGAGGTGATTCTTCCGCGGTCTCCGATTAGTAGGGTAGTGGTAATCCCGGTTATTTTGCGTTACGGCAATAACTTTAAAATATGAAATTACCCCATTGAGGGAAATACCCCAAGTGACCCTATTCGAGAGGCACGATTGATTGTGAACAGATAGTGACTATTATTTTGTAAGAAAATAATGTACATAAAGGTGTGTTGTTCTCTAAAATAAATTCAATGGGATTATTTGATTATCAATAATGGAAGCAGAATCACTACATAGTATAAAACAAAGTCGCTTCCTGCTGTCTGGCCCTATGTATGCTTAGATCTTTAAAACTACACAACGGATTTTGAAGGGGTTTTTTAAATAGATAGAGTGATTCAAGATGAAGGTTTTAGTATATAAATTGTTATAGTTTAACGCTCAATTCCCACGGGAACGCTGTAACCGAATTCCACGTGAACGAATTCGTGGGCAGGCAGAAGCTAGTTCATAATAAAAACGAGGTGTATCTAAGGTAACGGACGTAACATTCCCCATATTAAAGACCCCTTCGTGTCCTGTCCTGTTTATTGAAAAGGGGTAGCCTGTAGAAAGCTGATTTGGGCGCTTTGTTTTATTAGGTCCTTACATATGAAATTGGCGTTTCATATGGCAGAAATGAAAACGATTTTTTTTTATGAAACTATTTTTTTATTTTGTCAAAGTATGTACCATGGCTATCTATGCACTTTTGCCATCTCGAAGGTAGTTCATTGATTCCTTTACTAAAAAAAGTGTGTGAGCGAGAATCAATAAAATCTTTGAAGGCCGTTTGGACAGCCTCGTGAGAATTGAATTTTTTTCCTTGCATGAAGTTGTCCAAATTCCGAAAAAAATGGTAATCAGTTGGAGCAAGGTCTGGGGAGTATGGTGGGTGTCGAAGACATTCCAGTCGCAGCTCCCGTAGTTTTGCGGCCGTCAAACGTGCCGTATGTGGTCGAGCGTTGTCCTGAAGCAGCAGTGGGCTAGATCGATTGACCAGTCTGGGTTGTTTAATGGCTAGCTTTTCCATCATCGTTTGCAATTGTTGACAATACACATCAGCCGTGATTGTTTGCCCAGATCTTAAGAAACTGTAATGGATGACACCGGCACTAGTCCACCAGACACTTACCAGTACCTTTTTCTGAGTCAACTTTCGTTTCGGGCAGAATTTGGCTGGTTCACCTGGGTTCAACCATTGTGAAGAACGTTTCCGGTTGTCGTACAAGATCCATTTTTCATCACAAGTAACGATACGATTCAAAATGCCTTCATTATTGTGCCGGTTGAGAAGTGAAACGCAACACTCGACGCGTGTTTCTTTGTTTGCGTCGCTCAATTCATGCGGTACCCATTTTTCAAGTTTTTTCACTTTTCCAATTTGTTTCAAGTGAATCAAAATGGTTTTATCACTCACACCGAAGCCTGCCGCTAACTCTGACGTGGTTTGCGATGGATCTGCTTCCACAATTGCTTTTAATTCTTCGTTATCAACTTGTGTCTCCGGCCGTCCACGAGGCTTGTTCTGTAGGTCAAAATTTCCAGAACGGAAACGTTGGAACCAATAACGTACCGTATTTTCTTTTGCAGTAGCTTCCCCATACGCATTGTTAATCCTACGAGCCGTTTCTGCAGCACTAGTGCCGAGGTGAAACTCATATTCGTAAATATAGCGATATTTTAAGTTCTCCATATTGTGAACAGAACGATGTGAAAGAAAAACAAATGACGCGATAACAAATAAATTTCGTAATTCGAACACAGAAATACATGGTCTTAAATTTGAAATAAATTTGAATTTGGAATTCCTAGCCGAACGCCACATATTTTGAATCAAAGTTGCCAGTTCGCCAAACGCCAATTTCATATGTAAGGACCTAATATAATGAAAAGGTTATTAGTACAAGCCCGCTTTTGTTTCAGATAAGTACAATACCTGAATGACGCGCCGATACTTTGATACTGCTGCATTTCGATTTTGAATCGACTTTTTTGTGACTGTTTTTGCAATTTATCTGAAATTATTTTGTATTTTATTTGGATTTGCTAAAGGAGCAAGTTTTCCATTTTTCGCATTGAAACTTTTCGGACATGATTGTTTGGCAACTTATAACGTAAACTTTACTTTTCGAACTTAATTAAGAAAATATCGAGAAGTGCTAATGCGTTAAGTTGCCTACATCTTCTGCACACGGTCCACAAATTAGAAATCTCAAGCAGAAACTAGTTTCTCGTCCAGTTTTTATGTTACAAGTTAAGTTACAAGCAATGCATCAATGTGAATGTGATGCAAAAATGCAACTTTTTCTCGGGTATTTATAAAAAAATGTTCTCTCTATGTACCTATTCTAGAAGCAGTACTCATGGGATATTTGCCAAACAACCAAGTGACGTTGCACCATAAAACACAACTGGATTGTTAACTTATGCAAGAATATCGTGACAACTTTCCCAAGTTTCGAGAGACCGTAATCAATCGGCGGGTTCCGTATAACGATCGCTTCTGCCGACATCTTTATTACGCTGAGTAACTGCCGCGTCCGATCCAGTCAGTATTTTTATAAGGATTTATATCTATCAAGTCTATATAGAATTTCAAGTTCGTATACCTAATCATTTCGTTGCAGTTCAAATGATCGTCTTGCGGCATTGAAACTGTCACTGGTTTATTGGTATCCTTTTTTTAATATTATAAATGCGAAAGCTCCGTCTGTCTCTTACCTACCTCTTCACGCTAGACCGATTTACATGTGATATGGAGATAGTTCGAGTTCGAGGACGGACATTTAGTCTATAATAAAGTAATTCTTTAACTCCCCTACGAAGTACTAACCTTTAAGCTAATGTCAGTTCCTGTGAGTAATAATCTTTATTATTGGTCTGATAATAGCCATTAAGTTTTAGTGGCGGTGTGCCTAGGTTGTGCAGAGCCTATTTATCGTCTACCGGCCTATAAACCCAAGCATTATCCCCAGTGATCTCAGCAACGCCAAACGTTCTAGACGCTCCTATAAATCAGACGCAATAAAACTTCATCCAGCATCACTAGGAGGTAAATAAGATTTGCCACCTGATGATGGTAAGTGGTCACTATGGTCAATGGACATAAGGAATCCTAAGATTTCGAATGAGTTCCTGACCCGAGAATTATGATAAAGATAAAGATATTTTATTTGTCAAGCATGTAGTATACACATTATAAGATGGCAGAATCAATAGTTGTAAGTTCTACATGCTTTGCCTTCCGGCGTACCTTAACGCATTCACTGCCACTTCTTTTTACGAACTTTCGCCAGGTGCCACATCTGTCATTAAGGGAACATTGCAACGCACATGTGCGTTCGAGGCACTGCGGGAAAGTCAGCAAAACGCATATATGCGTTGGTGGCAGTGAATGCCTTAAATGATGGAATGGATGTGTGCAAGTAATTTCACCGGCTCTTATGTTAAGTAATTCAAAGAAGCGTGGAAGACCTCAAACCGCTGCTCTGAACCCGCTCGGGGACTAAGGTGTCCCTCGTGAGGAAAGGGTAGTATTGTCCCCAGCAGTAGGCGTAAATGTGGTGGTAGCTATGTCTTGATGAACTCGAAAAAAATTAAAAGGCTTAAAACATGCCTAGAACGGATAGCTGATTATGTGGGTAAAATATCGTCACAACGTACCCCTACATATACATTTATTAGTCACCTTGCAAACCCAATTAAATCTCACCCCTAGCATTCCAATCACTTCAGCAATAACCTATAAATGCCAAAATACGCGAGTGGGGTGCTCCCATTGAAATTGGAACGATGGAACTCGCATGTACGAGCTCTGACCTATATACACAATACATACCCGCTGCTGTACAACGGAGTCACGTGTACCTATATATGATAGGTAGTTTTATGATCGTTATGTATTTTTTGTGTCTTTGATAGATTAAATCACCCATTTGTTGGGTTTGAGCCAATACCTGCAAAATTACACTGTTAATTTATTGACGTACCTATTGTAAATCTAGTAATTGATCTGGCAGCAGAGTACAATACGATACGAGTAGGTATGTGCTTGCATGTTTGCCTTTCGACACTACCGTTTATAATGCCATGTCAGGTGTCAAGACAAAAGAGAGTCGGTTAGATTCATTAGATGTGACATGAGTGACCTTTTGTGCATTTTTATTTGAAGTTAACCATAATCAAAGTTACGGCATTTTGGTTGGTTTCAACTTGTAAATATTTATTTCAGTAAAGCTCTTATGGTTTTAGAAGCATGAAGTGATCGCACTTCATAGTCTCTTAGGAACTTTGTGGGGGCTATCGCGTGTGAATTTGCCACTAGAAAAAAAACCTTTTTTTTTTTCAAACAAAACGGAACTGCACAACATTGCGGCATAACTACTCGATATGATGATAGTTATTTATAATTAATAAACTTAATGAGATTCAAAATTGAAAACTTTTTTCGGCTCCGATCGTATAAAGTCGCCTTTGACAGCTATGCCTCTGGACCTTAGTCAACAGTGGCGCCAACTGGTGAGCAATGAAACGATAGTCCCCATTGTACAGCGTCTAAGGCTAGATCAGATAGTTTTCTTTGCAAATAAATCTTTTCTATTTACGATTTGTTTGGTCTATTGACTATTGTTTGGATACTAAGGCCCTTAAACATGACAGCGACGGGTGTTCTGTTTACTAATCTGATTAATTTGTATTGCGCTATAATCATTGACCTATAATAAGTAATAACATATGGACGACCGGTGCCTAACAGAATATGTCAAAATAAACTCAAACTGACATTAGAAAATACGTTCCAATATGCTTATAACGCCTCTATTTATAACAGCTCGGGCACCCGTTCTGACGGGGCCATTTTTCTCCGGCTGATTGTGAATCCTTACTTATAAATAGATCAATGGCTATAATCATCTGATATCAAAGATTTGTGTAGCGTAGTCTACGACGGCCATTAATCACCTGACCAGAAGTCCAGAGCTCCAGTCACTTTTCGAAGCATATCTATAAAATGTATGATGCCTCAGACAACGGTCATCGTACCTACTAATGCCGTTAGCAGGGATCTAATCTCTCTTATCTCCTTGCAGCTTTGTCGACGGTGTTTAACATGGTCTTATGTTGTTTAGTGGGGATTCACTGCAAGGTTGGACGCGGGACTGCGCTAATTCTGTACGATGATTTATGCCCTACATCTCAGTCCAATAAATTAATTAGCATGTGAAATTAACCTACGGGTCGAGCCAAATTTCACACAGGTTTGCAAACCAGATATTTAAATACGGAGCTGATGTCTCCGTAACCAAGTAGCTATATTCCTATATTCGTCTTCGTGGTCTTTTGAAAAACGTGCTTGTTAACGTAGCGACAATTTCATAAAAAAAATTCAACATGGCTGAAACAACTCTGTGAAAACCTCCCTACGAAAAACATGCCTGAAAAAAAGACGTTGTTGGCCACGTGATTTTCTCCGTTCGTTTATAATGGAACATTTACTGTAATGATATTAAATATTCGATACCTCCCAGACGTGTGATCCGCATGAATAAACACGTGAACATGGAAAACCCACGCACTAAACCCCCTCACATTATTCCGTTACCTGTCATTTATCAGCCAAACTATTTGTACACAGTTAAATGGATCGATAATCTTATATAGGAGAAGCGTCTGGCACCGTCCCGCATTGCGCTACCCTGTCGGCAAGACAACTTCGCCCCCATATTATTCCTCAAGTACTTACGACCTTTCGGGGACGCTCAATGGCACCCCACCCAAATAAACTTTTGCCCCTGTTGTTGTGCCGGTTCTAGGAAAGTCGCCCCCGTCTGAATCCATATTTTTTTATAGTGTAGGCGGATCCCGACTGAATCCTTTTTCGTTGAAATTTCTGAATTTCTAGCTGCAATCAAAGGGAATTGTTTTAATCAGATTATTGTCTCGGTCTCAGACAAATGGGTGGTGTACAATTTAGCAAGAAAATTTCCTTTGTAGGTAGGTATATTGACGAAGATTACTGAAATATTTTGGGCGGATTTCAAAGATCATTTTACAAATAGAAATCTCTTAACCTGTTGTCTACCGCCTATTGTCAAAAAGATTATGTAAAATAAACTTAATTACTTAGTTATTAAAGTATATTCGCTCGACGCGGTATCGCGTCAACGGTAGACAACGGATTAACTGAGAATCTTTATATCGTTCGTTTATTTTGTTACCTAAATGGTGCTTGTTTTACATCGTAATAAAATAAATAAGATCATAACATAAGATACACGGTTTTTGGACTATACAAGTATTCTGGAAACTTGATTATGATCCCTTGGGTTCTAAGGAAATTTTCGTTGAATTTCAATACCAGGGTTTTTACGCACAAAAGGTTTTCAAATACGAGTACAATTGAACCGCAAATCGAATCTCACTCAATTCCTTCCGTTGAAGTCACTGTCGTCTTTGTTTTGCTAACTTTAACAACTTAAGTAAGTATTTAACATGCAAGGCAATTATAAAATGTATCTACGCCGGCCGGTGATATAAGAAGAAGACACACTCTTTGTTCATCACTTTCGATACGTAATTTTCACTGTGAATTACATCTGTTGCAGCCTACTATTGACACTTGTTGAACCTTATTTTTAATCCTATTTAAGTTAATGTCATTTTAATATCCATATTGTTCATCACTTTCGATACGTAATTTTCACTGTGAATCATACATCTGAGGCAGCCTACTATTGACACTTGTTGATTAATCCTATTTAAGTTAATGTCATTTTAATATCCATATTGTTCATCACTTTCGATACGTAATTTTCACTGTGAATCATACATCTGAGGCAGCCTACTATTGACACTTGTTGAACCTTATTTTAAATCCTATTTAAGTTAATGTCATTTTAATATCCATATTGTTCATCACTTTCGATACGTAATTTTCACTGTGAACCATACATCTGATGCAGCCTACTATTGACACTTGTTGAACCTTATTTTTAATCCTATTTAAGTTAATGTCATTTTAATACCCAAATTGTTCATCACTTTCGATACGTAATTTTCACTGTGAACCATACATCTGATGCAGCCTACTATTGACACTTGTTGAACCTTATTTTTCATCCTATTTAAGTTAATGTCATTTTAATATCGAAATAAAGGCACTAAGAAGGTATATCCTAGACTATGTTAAGAAACCTCAGTAGAGAACATGACATGCCATGAGTACTTAATCAAAATAAATATACCTAAAGCCCCCTAATTCGAAGTCGGCTTAGTCCACGAAGTTACATGATGAATTGATGTTTTCGCAATTTGAATTTGACCAAGGAACTCTTAATAATGAAAATATGCAGAATAGTATTACCCTTTTTAAAGTCTAAGTATTTATAGGTACTTATTGATTGGAAATTATGTATTGATAAAATATCGTCTGTAGCGTCTACTCTATGTAAACTTGTAAACAGACTGGATAAATAAACAAGACGAATAGAAGTCACTACGGTATTGGCAACTTAGCATATTGTTTAGTTTGAGTTGAACTAATGAATCGCAGCAACTTGAGTCGTGGTCTCAGGTTGCGATAAACAACGATCATAAAATTTACGCCGTGTTTATTGAAAGGTAGACTTTCATGAGTTTTGCTTAATGCGATACAGGTGACGGGGTAGCGTGCTCTGACCCGCGTCGGATTATGAAAGACACGCGTCGGGGCTGTCGCTCCCGGTGAAATCGGTAGCCCTTTTGGTTTGACCCTTCGAATTTTGCTACCAGTCTGGTTACTGGATTGCATTACGTATTCAGACTTGTCATATTGATGAACCTATACTCGTTCTATAATAAATAAATAAAACCTTGAAAATTTAATTCGTTAAAGTAATATAAATCACATTTGC